>CM060951.1:159241127-159311127 GCA_030765055.1 Mantis religiosa | reverse complement strand
TAGGGTTACACAGGTGAGTTCACATAACCGGATAAATGGAACCATGCTTCATCTGTGAACAATGTGATGGAAAGTATGGCAGGATTTTGCACAATTAACGTCTGAAACCAACAACAATAATTCAATCTTTTATCCTTATCTGGATTCCTATAGCTGATGAACAACCGTGACCTTATATGTCTTTAGGCCTGCACTTTTCACAGCTCTCTGACACGCCTGCGAAAAGGTCTTGATTTGCTGGTGACTGCTCCTGTCGTGCTCTTACGTCAACAACCACCATGGGAAGCCTAGATGGACGATGATTGCCTTTTCCACTCACCAAAGATCCAGTTATTTCCAATTTGTTTACCAGTACCAGTATTGTGTTTCTTTTGGGAGATCTACAAACACCAAATTCTCTCTGGTATGCACTTTGAGTAGCTGTAATTGAATTAGTAATCCTTGCTTCACAAGGAAGAGTCGTTGGTTTAATGTGTACTGCATTTTCACGTTGGCTAGAACAAAATGTCGAAAACAGTGCCAACAAATAGCAATTAAGAATAAAACATAAACATCTTTGCATCTGGTGATAAGGGATCGAATCTCCAGAGCATTCTGCTTAATTTGGTGCTAAAATTGGGTCATTGAATGAGTTTCCAACGGAATAATTAAAGAAAGAAATGTGTTAGTTCTATATAAATAACTCTGCATATGAAAATACAGAGTTTAAACAACGGGCAAGGTTCACTGGCAGAGAGGTAAACACGGGGATGAGCGCTGTCTGCAAACGCTAACTCGGCTGTAATGCGTATAATTTGATATCGTCCAACAGCGAAGGGTTACTACGTAATAAAAACCAAAATGAGAGTACATCTGTATAATTCAGAGCTCCATGCAGAAGTTATTTGAAGCAAGGCCAATACTTTTGTCGCCCAATGTTATACCTTCACGTCGTGTAACATGAATCACTGATTGACTACCGTCCTGTGGTTTCGCTCTCAGAATTTCTCAGTGTCACATTTGGGAGATCACGTCCATATCGATTACTCTCTAAGGAAATTCGATACTGGAGTGCATATGGCTGGAACACAAAATAAAAAGGAAAGAAAAAAAAGTAAAGAAAAACAGAAGGGGAAACAGACAGGGGTGGAATGACATTGAGACTTTAGAGTTCAGGTGATGCACTGGTTACTTTGGATGTTATTCAAAATATATTCTTAGTTGTAGAAATGTTTGATTACTCACGACAAAAATGATCTCCATTGTGTTGTTGCTTCAACTCTTCTCACACTTTTAAACAGATGACGATTGTTTCAGCGAATAGTACAACCATGAGATATCCATATTCTACCGATAAGTTCACAGGTAACTGGATTGATCGCGAATTTATAGAGAATTTAAAGCTTCAACTATATTTATTTTGAGTATTTCATGAATAAATAGATATTAAGGTATACAAAAAATGCATTTACTTTACTTTATATATAATTATATAAAGCAGATTTACCGGTGGCATGCCAAAATTTCCAGTTCCACTCATTCAGTATTATGCTATTGCGTCACAAAATCACTTACAGAAAATTTGAGGCCACAAAATGAAAACCATAAAACTGTTAGAACACAAAGGTTTGATTTTCCAAATTAATATACTTATGAAAATTAATTGTTCTTTCACAATAGCCGCGTGTAGGACGCACTATGAAAGGATAGAGCCAGTCTGAAAAATTCAATGCCATAGCCGGGATTTGAACCACGGATCTTCTGGTTGCCATCCAGCCGCTCTAACCCTTGAGCTACTATGGCCAACGTGCCGACATGACATTAAATTCTCCAACTGACTTGTATTTTCCCCGGTAAACCACTAGTAGCTCTCATAAACACATGAGACAACTACCTTAATGGCGACTTATTATGCTGTAAGTACTTTTAAGGCCCGGGCTTTATAGTTTGGACCACTATTAGGTACAATTAATGGAAAATAATTGTTCTTTCACACTAGCCGTGTGTAGGACGCACTATGAAAGAACAAGCCAGTTTGAAAAAATTCAATGCCATAGCCGGGATTTGAACCACTGGTCTTCTGGTTGCCATCCAGCCACTCTAATCATTTGAGCTACTATGGCCAACGTGCCGACATGACATTAAATTCTCCAATTGACTCGTATTTTTCCCGGTAAACCACTAGGAGTTCTCATAAACACATGAGACAACTGCCTTAATGGCGACTTTACTATGCTTTAAGTACTTTTAAGGCCCGGGCTTTATAGTTCGGACCACTATTAGGTACAATTAACGGAAATTAATTGTTCTTTTACACTAGCCGTGTGTAGGACGCACTATGAAAGGATAGAGCCAGTCTGAAAAATTCAATGCCATAGCCGGGATTTGAACCACGGATCTTCTGGTTGCCATCCAGCCGCTCTAACCCTTGAGCAAGTGCCGACGGGACATTAAATTCTCCAACTGACTCGTGTTTCTCCCGGCAAACCACTAGGAGTTCTGATAAACACATGAGACAACTACCTTAATGGCGACTTACTATGCTGTAAGTACTTTTAAGTCCCGGGCTTTATAATTCGGACCACTATTAGGTACAGTTAATAGAAATTAATTGTTCTTTCACACTAGCCGCGTGTAGGACGCACTATGAAAGGATAGAGCCAGTCTGAAAAATTCAATGCCATAGCCAGGTTTTAAACCACGAGTCTGTTGGGGAATTTAATGTCATGTCGGCACGTTGGCCATAGTAGCTCAAGGGTTAGAGCGGCTGGACGGCAACCAGAAGATCCGTAGTTCAAATCCCGGCTATGGCATTGAAGTTTTCAGACTGGCTCTATCCTTTCATAATATACTTATATTCCAGACAGGACACTTGATACGCAAGTGGATATAAAGAGCAAAATCGCGTGTCTACTGCAATCAGATTATTGTTTATATTGTAACATTAGTTTGTACAGTTTTGCAAGAATTATTTCCTAAAGCAGAACAAAGGCATGACAACAATTTTCTTCTCAAAGAGGTAAAGAGTAATTGCTGCACATGCTGCATGTAGAAACCACGTAGCAATTTGTTTCCGAGTTGATTGCCATGTGCCTACCTAATTGCGTTTACATGCATGACATTATCTCTTATTACCCTGTTTTCATTTCCATAAATATATAATGGAGTAATGTCGTTACACGCAGTGTTCAACGTAAGCGCAGGCAGCTCAATGCACTTTCCTTTGAACTAAAAAAAAATAAAGTTCTTTAAACTCAAAACATGCGATGGCAGTTTTATGATGACTCAGTATGTTGTCTCCAGTATCTCCAATTGCTATTTCATCTGCTGTCAGTTGCTGTAGTGGTATTTACATCCTCCATGGAATGGATGAAATTATGCTCAAATGAGTCCGGGGTCCATGGAACTTAGAGCTACCCGACATCCGTCTTACAGGATAAGGGAAAACCACGGAAAAAGCCTTATCCAGGTAACTCACCCTGACCGAGATTCGAACTCGGGACCTCTTGAACGTGAGGCAGACATGCTACCACTACGCTACCAAGGCGGGCTAAGTGGCTGTAAGAATGGACTACATAGTTAAATTGGCTGACAAATTTAATAGAGGATAATGAGCTATTTGAAGTGAGTTACCGACTATTTGGAGATACAGAACTAAACTGTTTTGAAATTGTAGCACGAGAAACTGTAGCTGCTAGCTTCTGAAGTAGCAATACTTAAAATTTAAAAATATGTGAAGCGTAAGCTGCCGCGATTTGCTGAAATACTGAGAGACCCAAAGACATCCTAACCGGCTGCCGGTGTTTTGCTTGTCCGCGACCTCAACGATCGGTACCGTCTGCCGCTATCATAGAAAGGCGTAGATGAAACCATGCAACATTTTTAAAACCGCTTTTAAAGGCTTTACTAATTCTTGTTATTAAAGGAGATGTTGAAACTGACCACCGTCGTTGTCCATACATGTTTGGCACTTCTTTAGGAAACTATCCATCACTCACCGTAGTTCATGTTGAGAAATGCTGGCATTTCTCCATTAGCGGAGAAAGAGTTATAGGCCGAAGTTAACAGTTGAAGTCCGTAAATACCTGAATACAATTCCCCCTTCCCCACTTATAGAGAATTAACAGACAGGGAGCATAATTTTTCCTTTTTTAACAACACTCACCGCATAGCTGGTTCGGATGCTTTTGAATGTCTTACCATACCAAAGGGGACCTCCAAGTATACATAACCTCAAGGATCACCGTTATCTGATGACTAAATACTTCTATAACACTGAAAAAAATAGACAGGTATTTATACCTGTTTTATCACAAGTCGAGAGTTGTTCGTGGAAGGTCAGATGTTGAATAATATTTATCGTAAATAAAATATAAATTTAAAAGAATCTCGCAAAGATATGGCCAGAAAGCGTTAAATTATATAAAAATAGCCTAATATATATTCATTATGATTAGTGCATTTCCAATTATTCCGTATTGCCAACGTATCCCCGTTCATGTATGCCTGGTTCCACATACTCGTTCTACTTTTTATTGTATTACTTGGCATAGAATTTTGAATTATTGTTTCAATTTCATCATTTGATGCATCATCAAACATTTATGAATTACCTTCCATTTTTAATTTTGGTTACTAAACGATTGTAATTTGTGATAAATTGTTTTTCAGCGATTTATGGGAATACAATTGGTGCCACTAACTAAACAAAGGAATGACCAAATGATAAATGGTACAAAACAAAAGCATGACCAGGTAGTAAAACTTATACAATAAATTAACACCCTTATGTGCTAAATAACCAACGCAAGTCCCACCTACAATGTTTCTACCTACGTTGCCACCTTTCAAACAATTTTCTACTCTGCGAATTGCTAAACTCATTCCCACTCTAATTTTAAGAATTTTGTTTGCATGAATATTTGCACGACCTGAACCTCGGAGTAATGGATTTCTTGTCGGCTCTATCCTACATTTAACATTATTTAACTGTAATCTTAAAATATTAAACATTTCTGGACGCGGAGATTATTAATCGGTATCATTTACACACCTCCCTATTATTTATAAAATTATTTGACTTACTCATCAATAATGCCGGAGTTGTTATCAAACGTAACAGTGTCAGCTTACAAGAAGCATTATGGGGTGGGGGATTAAGCCAAAGTGTTAAGAACACTTGCTCAATTATCTATTATTTTGCTCTTAAAAAAGGAAGATAGGAACGATATGCTTCTATCTTTAGCGGGACCAACCTGTGAAATTTGGAAGTTCTGAATGGTGATGTTTTTACGAATATTTTGTTTGTATTCTATAACAAATTTCCAAATTTTCAAATAAATTCCTTGCGCACTTCTTGTCAAGAAATGATATTTTCTAGTTTAACAATGGTATAAACTACTTATAGTGCAGTTTTCAAAATATTGCAACCAAATCTGTTTGGTTTTCCAAACATATTATAAGACTCTAAATAAATCATCTACCATTATAGAAAGCAAGTTAAAATGTGCATGCATCTTTTAAATTTATTAATTTATAAGATGATTTCTACTTAATTTTATTTTCTTATAAATTTTAACGATTTATTTAACATACTCGTCTCCTTAATTAAATTTTCGAAGCAATAGACAAAGTTTACGCTGCAAGCTTTTGAGTAATAACGAGCATAAAAAAATTAGTAAAATAAAATACTTTTAAAGGCAGAAAATGATTTTAGTCATCATTAGGTACTGTACCCCTATCTTGACAGCTGCTTTAATGATATTACTGTGTTCACCTTTAGTTTTAGTGTGCTCAGTTTTACTTTATATTTTGGTGTGTGCATCTATCCCTGTTAATAAAATTGTGTTTACTGTACAAAAGTCCTCATACTTTGGTTCCCTGCCACGGAATGCGGCCCGGGATCAATCCGACCCCTAGGGGGTGGGATGCGGATTTTAAGTCCCGAGTATAAGGCCGGTGCCCACTCAGCATCTTGAGGTAATTGAGGAGCTTACGATAGGTAAGCGACCCTGGTCAAGAAAACCAACGTTCCCGCTGGGGGTGTCGAGATGCTGACCAAATCTCCTCCCCGTATCGGTTGGATGATCGCCCACCTCTACCTTGCTTAAGTGGGAGTGAGACCGGCAGTCGGGTTGGCAGGTCCTGGCCCTCTATGGACTGTCGGACCATGGGCTATTACTTATTACTGTAGAAAATCTGTCCCCCCATCGAGAATTTTAACAATGTTTACGGTTTGATACCCTTAAAAAGTATAGGATACTTATTGTAGTAGAGGTATACGGCTTAGGAAGTTCTAAATACTGAAATTAATATAAGAAATACGAGATATTACTCTTTACGTCCAACGTACTATTCTATTACATAACCCAATTTCAGACTGAACTCTTTACTACGAGAGAATAGGCAAATACGAGATTTTGTACGTAAGGAAATGAAAATATCAGATCAAATAGGATATTTAAGCGAACTTATTATTTTCCTGGAGTGTTATAGTGCAAAATGCACTAGAAATTAAATTTGCTTTAAGTTATCGCGAAAAACAGGTGAATGCTGATCTAGCGCTTAATAATATGGTGTTCAAAAATGCAAACTAAGTGCAATATAAATGGTTAATTACTACCGTAAATTATTGGTGCAAATTGTATGTTTTGGCATGTATCTAGAGTCAGTCTGTAATCGATAAACAATATTTGGAATGCAGACTTAATAGGCATTCCGAGAAGATTAAGAATATATATTTTGTTACACCTACAAATATCTTAAACATATCAAAATCTTTTGAGTCTTTCCTAAGAAAATAAAGAGCAGTGAACTTTTTCCAAACGTTTTCCAAACGTCATGCACTTCTCTACTTATATGTGAGTAGAGAATGTAATATAAATACAGTAGAACATTGCGGGCCTCCTGGGTGAGAGCCAGGTATCCTAGCCACTAGACCACATGGGACGGTGTGTCTATTACCGCGGACCTCAGCTCGCAAAACAATATATTACATACTCCTGAAACTTATTCGACTCATTAAAACTAATTTCCCACGTCGGGAATCGCACACGGGCCCCCTGGGTGAAAGCTAGGTAACCTAACCACTAGACCACATGGTTCAATGTGTTTATCACCGCGGTCCTCAGATTGTAAATAAATATATTACATGCTCCTGAAAATTATTCTAGTCATTAAAACTACTTTCCCATGCCAGGAATCGAACTCGGGCATCCTGGGTGAAAGCCATGTATCCTAGCCACTAGACCACATGGGACAGTGTGTTTATCATCGCGGATCTCAGATTGTAAATAAATATATTACATGCTCCTGAAAATTATTCGAGTCATTAAAACTACTTTCCCATGCCAGGAATCGAACTCGGGCATCCTGGGTGAAAGCCATGTATCCTAGCCACTAGACCACATGGGACAGTGTGTTTATCATCGCGGATCTCAGATTGTAAATAAATATATTACATGCTCCTGAAAATTATTCGAGTCATTAAAACTACTTTCCCATGCCAGGAATCGAACTCGGGCATCCTGGGTGAAAGCCATGTATCCTAGCCACTAGACCACATGGGACAGTGTGTTTATCATCGCGGATCTCAGATTGTAAATAAATATATTACATGCTCCTGAAAATTATTCGAGTCATTAAAACTACTTTCCCATGCCAGGAATCGAACTCGGGCATCCTGGGTGAAAGCCATGTATCCTAGCCACTAGACCACATGGGACAGTGTGTTTATCATCGCGGATCTCAGATTGTAAATAAATATATTACATGCTCCTGAAAATTATTCGAGTCATTAAAACTACTTTCCCATGCCAGGAATCGAACTCGGGCATCCTGGGTGAAAGCCATGTATCCTAGCCACTAGACCACATGGGACGCTGTGTTTATCATCGCGGATCTCAGATTGTAAATAAATATATTACATGCTCCTGAAAATTATTCGAGTCATTAAAACTACTTCCCATGCCAGGAATCGAACTCGGGCCGCCGGGTGAAAGCTAGGTAACCTAGCCACTAGACCACATGGGACGTTGTGTTTGCTACCGCGGATCTCAGCTTGTAAATCAATATATTACGTGCTCCTGAAAATTATTTGAGTCATTAAAACTGAAACTATTTTCCCATGCAGGGAATTGAACCCCGGCCTCCTGGGTGAAAGCCAGGTATCCTAGCCACTAGATCACATGGGACGTTGTGTTTATCACCGCGGTCCTCAGATTGTAAATCAATATATTACGTGCTCCTGAATATTATTCGAGTCATTAAAACTAATTTCCCATGCAGGGAATCGAACCCGTGGCCTCCTGGGAGAGAGCCAGGTATCCTAGCCACTAGACCACATGGGACGACGTGTTCATCACCGCGGACATCAGATTGTAAAGCAATATATTACATGCTCCTGAAAATTATTTGAGTCATTAAAATTAGTTTCCCATGCCGGGAATCGAACACGGGCCTCCTGGGCGAAAGCCAGGTATCCTAGCCACTAGACCACATGGGACGTTGTTTTTATCACCGCGGACCTCAGATTGTAAATCAATATATTGCATGCTCCTGAAAATTATTCGATTCATTAAATCTAATTTCCGATGCCGGGAATTGAACCCGGGCCTCCTGGGTGAGAGCCAGGTATCCTAGCCACTAGACCACATGGGACGGTGTGTTTATTACCGCGTACCTCAGATTGTTAAGCAATATATTACATGCTCCTGAAAATTATTTGAGTCGTTAGAACTACAACTAATTTCCCATGCCGGCAATCGAACCCGGGCCTCGTGTGTGAAAGCCAGGTATCCTAGCCACTAGACCACATGGGACGATGTGTTTGACACCGCGGACCTCAGATTGTAAATAAATATATTACATGCTCCTGAATATTATTCGAGTCATTAAAACCAATTTCCCATGCCGGGAATCGAACGCGGGCCTCCTGGGTGAAAGCCAGGTATCCTAGCCACTAGACCACATAGGACGTTGTGTTTATCATTGCGGACCTCAGATTGTAAAGCAATAAATTACATGCTTCTGAAAATTATTGGAGTCATTAATACTAATTTCCCACGCCGGGAATCGAACCCGGGCATCCGGGGTGAAAGCCAGATATCCTAGCCACTAGACCACATGGGACGGTGTGTTTACAACCGTGGACCTCAGATTGTATAGCAATATATTACATGCTCCTGAAAATTATTTGAGTCATTAAAACTAAAACTAGTTTCCCATGCCGGGAATCGAACCCGGGCCTCCTGGGTGAAAGCCAGGTATCCTAGTCCCTAGACCACATGGGACGAAGGTTTCATTGCCGCGGACCTCAGCTTGTAAATCAATATATTACATGCTCCTGAAAATTATTTAAGTCATTAAAACTAAAACTAGTTTCACATGCCGGGAATCGAACCCGGGCCTCCTAGGTGAAAGCCAGGTATCCTAGCGTTAATAAAAACAATGTCCCACTACATGGGACGTTGTCTTTATTACCGCGGACCTCAGATTGTAAATAAATATATTACATACTCCTGAAACTTATTCGAGTCATTAAAACTAGTTTCCCAAGCCGGCAATCAAACCCGGGCCTCCTGGGTGAGAGCCAGGTATCCTACCCACTAGACCACATGGGACGGAGTGTTCATCACCGCGGACCTCAGATTGTAAAGCAATATATTACATGCTCCTAAAAATTATTTGAGTCATTAAAACTAAAACCCCAATCCCATGCCGGGAATCGAACCTAGGCCTCCTGGGTGAGAGCCAGGTATCCTAGCCACTAGACCACATGGGACGGTGTGTTCATCAGCGCGGACCTCAGATTGTATAGCAATATATTACATGCTCCTGAAAATTATTTGAGTCATTAAAACTAGTTTCCCATGCCGGGAATCGAACCCGGGCCTCCTGGGTGAAAGCCAGGTATCCTAGCTACTAGACCACATGGGACGTTGTGTTTATCATTGCGGACCTCAGATTGTAAAGAAATATATTACGTGCTCCTGAAAATTATTTGAGTCATTACAACTAAAACTAGATTCCCATGCCGTGAATCGAAGCCGTGCCTCCTGGGTGAAAGCCAGGTATCCTAGCCACTAGACCACATGGGACGAAGGTTTTATTGCCGCGGACCTCAGCTTGTAAATCAATATATTACACGCTCCTGAAAATTATTTGAGTCATTAAAACTAGTTTCCCATGCCGGGAATAGAACCCGGGCCTCCTGGGTGAAAGCCAGGTATCCCATCCACTAGACCACATGGGACGGTGTGTTTCTTACCGCGGACCTCAGATTGTTAAGCAATAAATTACATGCTCCTGAAAATTATTCGAGTCATTAAAACTAATTTCCCGTGCCCTGAATCGAACCCGGGCCTTTTGGGTGAGAGCCAGGTATCCTACCCACTAGACCACATGGGACGGTGTGTTCATCACCGCGGACCTCAGATTGTAAAGCAATATATTACATGCTCCTGAAAATTTTTGAGTCATTAAAACTAGTTTCCCATGCCGGGAATCGAACCCGGGCCTCCTGGGTGAAAGCCAGGTAACCTAGCCACTAGACCACATGGGACGTTGTGTTTATCATTGCGTACCTCAGATTGTAAATCAATATATTACGTGCTCCTGAAAATTATTTGAGTCATTAAAACTAAAACTAGATTCCCATGCTGGGAATCGAATCCGGGCCTTCTGGGTGAATGGCAGGTATGGTAGCCACTACACCACATGGGAAGTGGGTTTTATTGCCGCGGACCTCAGCTTGTAAATCAATATATCACATGCTCCTAAATATTATTCGATTCATTAAAACTAGTTTCCCATGCCGGGAATCGAACCCGGGCCTCCTGGGTAAAGCCAGGTATCCTAACCACTAGACCACATGGGACGGTGTGTTTCTTACCGCGGACCTCAGATTGTTAAGCAATAAATTACATGCTCCTGAAAATTATTTCAGTCATTAAGACTAATTTCCCATGCCGGGAATCGAACCCGGGTCTCCTGGGTGAAAGCCACGTATCCTAGCCACTAGACCACATGGGACGTTGTGTTTGTTACCGCGGACCTCAGATTGTAAAGCAATATATTACATGTTCCTGAAAATTATTTGAGTCATTAAAACTAAAACTAGATTCGCATGCCGGGAATCGAACCCGAGCCTCCTGGGTGAAAGCCAGGTATCCGAGCCACTAGACCACATGGGATGGTGTGTTTACTGCCGCGTACCTCAGATAGTTAAGCAATAAATTACATGCTTCTGAAAATTATTTGAGTCATTAAAACTAATTTCCCACGCCGGAAATCGAACCCGGGCATCCGGGGTGAAAGCCAGATATCCTAGCCACTAGACCACATGGGACGTTGTGTTTACAACCGCGGACCTCAGATTGTATAGCAATATATTACATGCTCCTGAAAATTATTTGAGTCATTAAAACTAAAACTAGATTCCCATGCCGTGAATCGAAGCCGTGCCTCCTGGGTGAAAGCCAGGTATCCTAGCCACTAGACCACATGGGACGAAGGTTTCATTGCCGCGGACCTCAGCTTGTAAATCAATATATTACATACTCCTGAAACTTATTCGAGTCATTAAAACTAGTTTCCCAAGCCGGGAATCAAACCCGGGCCTCCTGGGTGAGAGACAGGTATCCTAGCCACTAGACCACATGGGACAGCGTGTTTCTTACCGCGGACCTCAGATTGTTAAGCAATAAATTACATGCTCCTAAAAATTATTTGAGTCATTAAAACTAAAACCCCAATCCCATGCCGGGAATCGAACACGCGCCTCTTGGGTTAAAGCCAGGTAACCTAGCCACTAGACCACATGGGACGGTGTGTTCATCACCGCGGACCTTAGATTGTATAGCAATATATTACATGCTCCAGAAAATTATTTGAGTCATTAAAACTAGTTTGCCATGCCGGGAATCGAACCCGGGCCTCCTTGGTGAAAGCCAGGTATCCCATCCAATAGACCACATGGGACGGTGTGTTCATCACCGCGGAACTCAGATTGTAAATCAATATATTACATGCTCCTTAAAGTTATTCATGTCATTAAAACTATTTTCCAATGCCGGCAATCGAACTCGGGCCTCCTGGGTGAGAGCCAGGTATCCTATCCACTAGACCACATGGGACAGTGTGTTCATCACCGCGGACCTCAGATTGTATAGCAATATATTACATGCTCCTGAATATTATTTGAGTCATTAAAACTAGTTTCCCATGCCGAGAATCGAACCCGGGACTCCTGGGTGAAAGCCAGGTATCCTAGCCACTAGACCACATGGGACGGTGTGTTCATCAGCGCGGACCTCAGATTGTATAGCAATATATTACATGCTCCTGAAAATTATTTGAATCATTAAAACTAGTTTCCCATGCCGAGAATCGAACCCGGGCCTCCTGGGTGAAAGCCAGGTATCCTAGCCACTAGACCACATGGGACGTTGTGTTTATCATTGCGGACCTCAGATTGTAAAGAAATATATTACGTGCTCCTGAAAATTATTTGAGTCATTAAAACTAAAACTAGATTCCCATGCCGTGAATCGAAGCCGTGCCTCCTGGGTGAAAGCCAGGTATCCTAGCCACTAGACCACATGGGACGGTCTGTTTCTTACCGCGGACCTCAGATTGTTAAGCAATAAATTACATGCTCCTGAAAATTATTTCAGTCATTAAGACTAATTTCCCATGCCGGGAATCGAACTCGGGCCTCCTGGGTGAAAGCCAGGTATCCTAGCCACTAGACCACATGGGACGTTGTGTTTATTACCGTGGACCTCAGATTGTAAATCAATATATTACATGCTTCTGAATATTATTTGAGTCATTAAAACTAGTTTCCCATGCAGGGAATGGAACCGGGGCCTCCTGGGTGAAAGCCAGGTATCCTAGCCACCAGACCACATAGGACGTTGTGTTTATCATTGCGGACCTCAGATTGTAAAGCAATATATTACGTGCTCCTGAAAATTATTTGAGTCATTAAAACTAAAACTAGATTCGCATGCTGGGAATCGAACCCGAGCCTCCTGGGTGAAAGCCAGGTAACCAAGCCACTAGACCACATGGGACGGTGTGTTTACTGCCGCGTACCTCAGATTGTTTAGCCATAAATTACATGCTCCTGAAAATTATTTGAGTCATTAAAACTAGATTCCCATGCCGTGAATCGAAGCCGTGACTCCTGGGTGAAAGCCAGGTATCCTAGCCCCTAGACCACATGGGACGAAGGTTTTATTGCCGCGGACCTCAGATTGTAAATCAATATATTACATGCTCCTGAAAATTATTTAAGTCATTAAAACTAAAACTAGTTTCCCATGCTGGGATTCGAACCCGGGCCTCCTTGGTGAAAGCCAGGTATCCTAGCGTTAATAAACACAATGTCCCACTACATAGGACGTTGTCTTCATTACCGTGGACCTCAGCTTGTAAATAAATATATTACATACTCCTGAAACTTATTCGAGTCATTAAAACTAGTTTCCCACCACGGGAATCGAACCCGGGCCTCCTGGGTGAGAGACAGGTATCCTAGCCACTAGACCACATGGGACGGTGTGTGCATCACCGCGGACCTCAGATTGTAAAGCAATATATTACATGCTCCTGAAAATTATTTGAGTCATTAAAACTAAAACCCCAATCCCATGCCGGAAATCGAGCCTGGGCCTCCTGGGTGAAAGCCAGGTAACCTAGCCACTAGACCACATGGGACGTTGTGTTTATCATTGCGGACCTCAGATTGTAAAGCAATATATTACGTGCTCCTGAAAATTATTTCAGTCATCAAGACTTATTTCCCATACCGGGAATCGAACCCGGGCCTCCTGGGTGAGAGCCAGGTATCCTATCCACTAGACCACAGGGGACGAAGGTTTTATTGCCGCGGAACTCAGCTTGTAAATCAATATATTACATGCTCCTGAAAATTATTTAAGTCATTAAAACTAAAACTAGTTTCCCATGCTGGGAATCGAACCGGGGCCTCCTAGGTGAAAGCCAGGTATCCTAGCGTTAATAAACACAATGTCCCACTACATGGGACGTTGTCTTTATTACCGTGGACCTCAGCTTGTAAATAAATATATTACATGCTCCTGAAACTTATTCGCGTCATTAAAACTAGTTTCCCACGACGGGAATCAAACCCGGGCCTCCTGGGTGAGAGACAGGTATCCTAGCCACTAGACCACATGGGACGGTGTGTTTCTTACCGCGGACCTCAGATTGTTAAGCAATAAATTACATGCTCCTAAAAATTATTTGAGTCATTAAAACTAAAACCCCAATCCCATGCCGGGAATCGAACCTAGGCCTCCTGGGTGAAAGCCAGGTAACCTAGCCACTAGACCACATGGGACGATGTGTTTGTTACCGCGGACCTCAGATTGTAAATAAATATATTACATGCTCCTGAAACTTATTCGCGTCATTAAAACTAGTTTCCCATGCCGGGAATCGAACCCGGGTCTCCTGGGTGAAAGCCAGGTATCCCATCCACTAGACCACATGGGACGGTGTGTTCATTACCGCGGAACTCAGATTGTATAGCAATATATTACATGCTCCTGAAAATTATTTGAGTCATTAAAACTAATTTCCCATGCCGGGAATCGAACCCGGGCCTCCTGGGTGAAAGCCAGGTATCCCATCCACTAGACCACATGGGACGGTGTGTTCATTACCGCGGAACTCAGATTGTAAAGCAATATATTACGTGCTCCTGAAAATTATTTGAGTTATTAAAACTAGATTCGCATGCCGGGAATTGAACCCGGGCCTCCTGGGTGAGACCCAGGTATCCTAGCCACTAGACCACATGGGACAGTGTATTTATTGCCGCGTACCTCAGATTCTTAAGCAATAAATTACATGCTCCTGAAAATTATTTGAGTCATTAAAACTAATTTCCCACGCCGGGAATGGAACCCGGGTCTCCTGGCTGAATGCCAGGTATTCTAGCCACTAGACCACAGGGGACGGTGTGTTTATTAGCGCGTACCTCAGATTGTTAAAAAATAAATTACATGCTCCTGAAAATTATTTGAGTCATTAAAACTAATTTCCCACGCCGGGAATCCAACCCGGGCCTCCTCGGTGAGAACCAGGTATCCTAGTCACTAGACCACATGGGACGTTGCGTTTGTTACCGCGGACCTCAGATTGTAAATCAATATATTACATGCTCCTGAAAATTATTTGAGTCATTAAAACTAATTTCCCATGCCGGGAATCGAACCCGGGACTGCTGGGTGAGAGCCAGGTATCCTAGCCACTAGTCCACATGGAACGGTGTGTATCTCACCGCGGACCTCAGATTGTAAAGCAATATATTAAGTGTTCCTGAAAATTATTTGAGTCATTAAAACTAAAACTAGATTCGCATGCCGGGAATCGAACCTGCGCCTCCTGGGTGAAAACCAGGTACCCAAGCCACTAGACCACATGGGAAGTTGTGTTTATTACCGCAGACCTCAGATTGTAAATCAATATATTACATGCTCCTTAAAATTATTCAAGTCATTAAAACTAATTTCCCATGCCGGGAATCGAACACGGGCCTCCTGGGTGAGAGCCAGGTATCCTATCCACTAGACCACATGGGACGGTGTGTTCATCAGCGCGGACCTCAGATTGTATAGCAATATATTACATGCTCCTGAAAATTATTTGAGTCATTAAAACTAGTTTCCCATGCCGGGAATCGAACCCGGACCTCCTGGGTGAAAGCCAGGTATCCTAGCCACTAGACCACATGGGACGTTGTTTTTATCATTGCGGACCTCAGATTTTAAAGAAATATATTACGTGCTCCTGAAAATTATTTGAGTCATTAAAACTAAAACTAGATTCCCATGCCGTGAATCGAAGCCGTGCCTCCTGGGTGAAAGGCAGGTATCCTAGCCACTAGACCACATGGGACGAAGGTTTTATTGCCGCGGACCTCAGCTTGTAAATCAATATATTACATGCTCCTGAAAATTATTAGGTCATTAAAACTTAAACTAGTTTCCCATGGCGGGAATCGAACCCGGGCCTCCTGGGTGAAAGCCAGGTATCCTAGCGTTAATAAACACAATGTCCCGCTACATGGGACGTTGTGTTTATTATCGCGGACCTCAGCTTGTTAAGCAATAAATTACATGCTCCTGAAAATTATTCCAGTCATTAAAACTAATTTCCCGTGCCGGGAATCGAACCCGGGCCTTTTGGGTGAAAGCCAGGTATCCTAGCCACTAGACCACATGGGACGGTGTGTTTACTGCCGCGTACCTCAGATTGTAAAGCAATATATTACATGCTCCTGAAAATTTTTGGGTCATTAAAACTAAAACCCCAAGCCCATGCCGGGAATCAAACATGGGCCTCCTGGGTGAAAGCCAGGTAACCTAGCCACTAGACCACATTGGACGTTGTGTTTATCATTGCGTACCTCAGATTGTAAAGCAATATATTACGTCCTCCTGAAAATTATTTGAGTCATTAAAACTAAAACTAGAACTAGATTCCCATGCTGGGAATCGAATCCGGGCCTTCTGGGTGAAAGCCAGGTATCCTAGCCACTAGACCACATGGGAAGTAGGTTTTATTGCCGCGGACCTCAGCTTGTAAATCAATATATCACATGCTCCTATATATTATTCGATTCATTAAAAGTAGTTTCCCATGCCGGGAATCGAAACCGGGCCTCCTGGGTGAAAGCCAGGTATCCTAGCCACTAGACCACATGGGACGGTGTGTTTCTTACCGCGGACCTCAGATTGTTAAGCAATAAATTACATGCTCCTGAAAATTATTTCAGTCATTAAGACTAATTTCCCATGCCGGGAATCGAACCCGGGCCTCCTGGGTGAAAGCCAGATATCCTAGCCACTAGACCACATGGGACGGTGTGTTTCTTACCGCGGACCTCAGATTGTTAAGCAATATATTACATGCTTCTGAAAATTATTCGAGTCATTAAAACTAATTTCCCATGCCGGGAATCGAACCCGGGCCTCCTGTGTGAGAGCCAGGTATCCTAGCCACTAGACCACATGGGACGGTCTGTTCATCACCGCGGACCTCAGATTGTATAGCAATATATTACATGCTCCTGAATATTATTTGAGTCATTAAAACTAGTTTCCCATGCCGGGAATCGAACCGGGGCCTCCTGGGTGAAAGACAGGTATCCTAGCCACTAGACCACATAGGACGTTGTGTTTATCATTGCGGACCTCACATTGTAAAGCAATATATTACGTGCTCCTGAAAATTATTTGAGTCATTAAAACTAAAACTAGATTCGCACGCCGGGAATCGAATCCGAGCCTCCTGGGTGAAAGCCAGGTATCCAAGCCACTAGACCACATGGGACGGTGTGTTTACTGCCGCGTACCTCAGATTGTTAAGCCATAAATTACATGCTCCTGAAAATTATTTGAGTCATTAAAACTAATTTCCCACGCCGGGAATCGAACCCGGGCATCCGGGGTGAAAGCCAGATATCCTAGCCACTAGACCAGATGGGACGCTTTGTTTATTACCGCGTACCTCAGATTGTAAAGCAATATATTACATGCTCCTGAATATTATTTGAGTCTTTAAAACTAATTTCCCACGCCGGGAATCGAACCCGGGCATCCGGAGAAAAAGCCAGATATCCTAGCTACTAGACCACATGGGACGTTGTGTTTACAACCGCGGATCTCAGCTTGGAAATCGTATATATATTACATACTCCTCAAACTTATTCGAGTCATTAAAACTATTTTCCCATACCGGGATTCGAACCCGGGCCTCCTGGTTGAAAGCAACGTATCCAAGCCATTTGGGCACACGGGACGTTGTGTTTATTACTGCGGACCTCAGATTGTAAATCAATATATTACATGCTCCTGAAAATTATTCGAGTCCTTAAAACTAATTTCCCATGCCGGGAATAGAACACAGGCCTCCTGGGTGAGAGCCAGCTATCCTAGCCACTAGACCACATGGGACGAAGTGTTTACTACCGCGGACCTCAAATTGTTAAGCAATATATCACATGCTCCTGAAAATTATTCGAGTCATTAAAAGTAATTTCCCATGCCGGGAATCGAAACCGGGCCTCCTGGGTGAGAGCCAGGTATCCTAGCCACTAGACTACATGGGACGGTGTGTTTCTTACCGCGGACCTCAGATTGTTAAGCAATAAATAACATGCTCCTGAAAATTATTTGAGTCATTAAAACTAATTTCCCATGCCTGGAATCGAACCCGGGCCTCCTGGGTGAAAGCCAGGTATCCTAGCCACTAGACCACATGGGACGGTGTGTTCATCACCGCGGACCTCAGATTGTATAGCAATATATTACGTGCTCCTGAAAATTATTTGAGTCATTAAAACTAAAACTAGATTCCCATGCCGTGAATCGAAGCCGTGCCTCCTGGGTGAAAGCCAGGTATCCTAGCCCCTAGACCACATATGACGAAGGTTTTATTGCCGCGGACCTCAGCTTGTAAATCAATATATTACATGCTCCTGAAAATTATTTAAGTCATTAAAACTAAAACTAGTTTCCCATGCTGGGAATCGAACCGGGGCCTCCTAGGTGAAAGCCAGGTATCCTAGCGTTAATAAACACAATGTCCCACTACATGGGACGTTGTCTTTATTACCGTGGACCTCAGCTTGTAAATAAATATATTACATACTCCTGAAAATTATTTGAGTCATTAAAACTAGTTTCCCATGCCGGGAATCGAACCTGTTCCTCCTGGGTGAGAGCCAGGTATCCTAGCCACTAGAACACATGGGACGGCGTGTTCATCACCGCGGACCTCAGATTGTAAATCAATATATTACATGCTTCTGAAACTTATTCGAATCATTAAAACTAATTTCCAGTACCGGGAATCGAACCCGGGCCTTTTGGGTGAGAGCCAGGTATCCTAGCCACTAGACCACATGGGACGGCGTGTTTATCATTGCGGACCTCAGATTGTAAAGCAATATATTACGTGCTCCTGAAAATTATTTGAGTCATTAAAACTAAAACTAGATTCCCATGCCGTGAATCGAAGCCGTGCCTCCTGGGTGAAAGCCAGGTATCCTAGCCCCTAGACCACATGGGACGAAGGTTTTATTGCCGCGGACCTCAGCTTGTAAATCAATATATTACATGCTCCTGAAAATTATTTAAGTCATTAAAACTAAAACTAGTTTCCCATGTTGGGAATCGAACCGGGGCCTCCTAGGTGAAAGCCAGGTATCCTAGAGTTAATAAACACAATGTCCCACTACATGGGACGTTGTCTTTATTACCGTGGACCTCAGGTTGTAAATAAATATATTACATGCTCCTGAAAATTATTTGAGTCATTAAAACTAGTTTCCCATGCCGGGAATCGAACCTGTTCCTCCTGGGTGAGAGCCAGGTATCCTAGCCACTAGACCACATGGGACGGCGTGTTCATCACCGCGGACCTCAGATTGTAAATCAATATATTACATGCTTCTGAAACTTATTCGAATCATTAAAACTAATTTCCAGTACCGGGAATCGAACCCGGGCCTTTTGGGTGAGAGCCAGGTATCCTAGCCACTAGACCACATGGAACGGTGTGTTTCTTACCGCGTACCTCAGATTGTTAAGCAATAAATTACCTGCTCCTGAAAATTATTTGAGTCATTAAAACTAATTTCCCACGCCGGGAATCGAACCCGGGCCTCCTGGGTGAAAGCCAGGTATCCTAGCCACTAGACCACAGGGGACGGTGTGTTTATTAACGCGTACCTCAGATTGTTAAGCAATAAATTACCTGCTCCTGAAAATTATTTGAGTCATTAAAACTAATTTCCCACGCCGGGAATCGAACCCGGGCCTCCTGGGTGAGAGCCAGGTATCCTAGCCACTAGTCCACATGGAACGGTGTGTTTCTTACCGCGTACCTCAGATTGTTAAGCAATAAATTACCTGCTCCTGAAAATTATTTGAGTCATTAAAACTAATTTCCCACGCCGGGAATCGAACCTGGGCCTCCTGGGTGAAAGCCAGGTATCCTAGCCACTAGACCACATGGGACGTTGTGTTTGTTACCGCGGACCTCAGATTGTATAGCAATATATTACATTCTCCTGAAGATTATTTGAGTCATTAAAACTAGTTTCCATGCCGGGAATCGAACCCGGGCCTCCTGGGTGAGAGCCAGGTATACTAGCCACTAGTCCAAATGGAACGGTGTGTATGTTACCGCGGACCTCAGATTGTAAATCAATATATTACGTGCTCCTGAAAATTATTCGAGTCATTAAAAGTAATTTCCCATGCCGGGAATCGAACCTTGGCCTCCTGGGTGAAAGCCAGGTATCCTAGCCACTAGACCACATGGGACGGTGTGATTATCATTGCAAACCTCAGATTGTAAATAAATATATCACATGCTCCTGAAAATTATTGGAGTCATTAAAAGTAATTTCCCATGCCGGGAATCGAAACCGGGCCTCCTGGGTGAGAGCCAGGTATCCTAGCCACTAGACTACATGGGACGGTGTCTTTCTTACCGCGGACCTCAGATCGTTAAGCAATAAATAACATGCTCCTGAAAATTATTTGAGTCATTAAAACTAATTTCCCATGCCGGGAATCGAACCCGGGCCTCCTGGGTGAAAGCCAGGTATCCTAGCCACTAGACCACATGGGACGGTGTGTTCATCACCGCGGACCTCAGATTGTATAGCATTATATTACATGCTCCTGAAAATTATTTGAGTCATTTAAACTAGTTTCCCATGCCGGGAATCGAACCCGGGCCTCCTGGGTGAAAGCCAGGTATCCTAGCCACTAGACCACATGGGACGGCGTGTTTATCATTGCGGACCTCAGATTGTAAAGCAATATATTACGTGCTCCTGAAAATTATTTGAGTCATTAAAAGTAAAACTAGATTCCCATGCCGTGAACCGAACCCGTGCCTCCTGGGTGAAAGCCAGGTATCCTAGCCCCTAGACCACATGGGACGAAGGTTTTATTGCCGCGGAACTCAGCTTGTAAATCAATATATTACATGCTCCTGAAAATTATTTAAGTCATTAAAACTAAAACTAGTTTCCCATGCTGGGAATCGAACCGGGGCCTCCTAGGTGAAAGCCAGGTATCCTAGCGTTAATAAACACAATGTCCCACTACATGGGACGGTGTCTTTCTTTCCGCGGACCTCAGATTGTTAAGCAATAAATTACATGCTCCTGAAAATTATTCGAGTCATTAAAACTAATTTCCCGTACCGGGAATCGAACCCGGGCCTTTTGGGTCAGAGACAGGTATCCTACCCACTAGACCACATGGGACGGTGTGTTCATCACCGCGGACCTCAGATTGTAAAGCAATATATTACATGCTCCTAAAAATTATTTGAGTCATTAAAACTAATTTCCCATGCCGGGAATCGAACCCGGGCCTCCTGGTTGAGAGCCAGGTATCCCATCCACTAGACCACATGGGACGGTGTGTTCATTACCGCGGAACTCAGATTGTATAGCAATATATTACATGCTCCTGAAAATTATTTGAGTCATTAAAACTAATTTCCCATGCCGGGAATCGAACCAGGGCCTCCTGGGTGAAAGCCAGGTATCCCATCCACTAGACCACGTGGGACGGTGTGTTCATTACCGCGTACCTCAGATTCTTAAGCAATAAATTACATGCTCCTGAAAATTATTTGAGTCATTGAAACTAATTTCCCACGCCGGGAATCCAACCCGGGCCTCCTGGGTGAGAGCCAGGTATCCTAGTCACTAGACCACATGGGACGTTGTGTTTGTTACCGCGGACCTCAGATTGTAATTCAATATATTACATTCTCCTGAAGATTATTTGAGTCATTAAAACTAGTTTCCATGCCGGGAATCGAACCCGGGCCTCCTGGGTGAGAGCCAGGTATCCTAGCCACTAGTCCACATGGAACGGTGAGTATCTTACCGCGGACCTCAGATTGTAAAGCAATATATTACGTGTTCCTGAAAATTATTTGAGTCATTAAAACTAAAACTAGATTCGCATGCCGGGAATCGAACCTGCGCCTCCTGGGTGAAAGCCAGGTATCCTAGCCACTAGACCACATGGGACGTTGTTTTTATCATTGCGGACCTCAGATTTTAAAGAAATATATTACGTGCTCCTGAAAATTATTTGAGTCATTAAAACTAAAACTAAATTCCCATGCCGTGAATCGAAGCCGTGCCTCCTGGGTGAAAGGCAGGTATCCTAGCCACTAGACCACATGGGACGAAGGTTTTATTGCCGCGGACCTCAGCTTGTAAATCAATATATTACATGCTCCTGAAAATTATTTAGGTCATTAAAACTTAAACTAGTTTCCCATGGCGGGAATCGAACCCGGGCCTCCTGGGTGAAAGCCAGGTATCCTAGCGTTAATAAACACAATGTCCCGCTACATGGGACGTTGTGTTTATTATCGCGGACCTCAGCTTGTTAAGCAATAAATTACATGCTCCTGAAAATTATTCCAGTCATTAAAACTAATTTCCCGTGCCGGGAATCGAACCCGGGCCTTTTGGGTGAAAGCCAGGTATCCAAGCCACTAGACCACATGGGACGGTCTGTTTACTGCCGCGTACCTCAGATTGTAAAGCAATATATTACATGCTCCTGAAAATTTTTGGGTCATTAAAACTAAAACCCCAATCCCATGCCGGGAATCAAACATGGGCCTCCTGGGTGAAAGCCAGGTAACCTAGCCACTAGACCACATGGGACGTTGTGTTTATCATTGCGTACCTCAGATTGTAAAGCAATATATTACGTCCTCCTGAAAATTATTTGAGTCATTAAAACTAAAACTAGAACTAGATTCCCATGCTGGGAATCGAATCCGGGCCTTCTGGGGGAAAGCCAGGTATGGTAGCCACTACACCACATGGGAAGTAGGTTTTATTGCCGCGGACCTCAGCTTGTAAATCAATATATCACATGCTCCTATATATTATTCGATTCATTAAAACTAGTTTCCCATGCCGGGAATCGAAACCGGGCCTCCTGGGTGAAAGCCAGGTATCCTAGCCACTAGACCACATGGGACGGTGTGTTTCTTACCGCGGACCTCAGATTGTTAAGCAATAAATTACATGCTCCTGAAAATTATTTCAGTCATTAAGACTAATTTCCCATGCCGGGAATCGAACCCGGGCCTCCTGGGTGAAAGCCAGATATCCTAGCCACTAGACCACATGGGACGGTGTGTTTCTTACCGCGGACCTCAGATTGTTAAGCAATATATTACATGCTTCTGAAAATTATTCGAGTCATTAAAACTAGTTTCCCATGCCGGGAATCGAACCGGGGCCTCCTGGGTGAAAGACAGGTATCCTAGCCACTAAACCACATAGGACGTTGTGTTTATCATTGCGGACCTCACATTGTAAAGCAATATATTACGTGCTCCTGAAAATTATTTGAGTCATTAAAACTAAAACTAGATTCGCACGCCGGGAATCGAATCCGAGCCTCCTGGGTGAAAGCCAGTTATCCAAGCCACTAGACCACATGGGACGGTGTGTTTACTGCCGCGTACCTCAGATTGTTAAGCCATAAATTACATGCTCCTGAAAATTATTTGAGTCATTAAAACTAATTTCCCACGCCGGGAATCGAACCCGGGCATCCGGGGTGAAAGCCAGATATCCTAGCCACTAGACCAGATGGGACGCTTCGTTTATTACCGCGTACCTCAGATTGTAAAGCAATATATTACATGCTCCTGAATATTATTTGAGTCTTTAAAACTAATTTCCCACGCCGGGAATCGAACCCGGGCATCCGGAGAAAAAGCCAGATATCCTAGCTACTAGACCACATGGGACGTTGTGTTTACAACCGCGATTCTCAGCTTGGAAATCGTATATATATTACATACTCCTCAAACTTATTCGAGTCATTAAAACTATTTTCCCATACCGGGATTCGAACCCGGGCCTCCTGGTTGAAAGCAACGTATCCAAGCTATTTGGGCACACGGGACGTTGTGTTTATTACTGCGGACCTCAGATTGTAAAGCAATATATTACATGCTCCTGAAAATTATTCGAGTCCTTAAAACTAATTTCCCATGCCGGGAATAGAACACAGGCCTCCTGGGTGAGAGCCAGCTATCCTAGCCACTAGACCACATGGGACGAAGTGTTTATTACCGCGGACCTCAAATTGTTAAGCAATATATCACATGATCCTGAAAATTATTCGAGTCATTAAAAGTAATTTCCCATGCCGGGAATCGAACCCGGGCCTCCTGGGTGAGAGCCAGGTATCCTAGCCACTAGACTACATGGGACGGTGTGTTTATCACCGCGGACCTCAGATTGTTAAGCAATAAATAACATGCTCCTGAAAATTATTTGAGTCATTAAAATTAATTTCCCATGCCGGGAATCGAACCCGGGCCACCTGGGTGAAAGCCAGGTATCCTAGCCACTAGACCACATGGGACGGTGTGTTTATCACCGCGGACCTCAGATTGTTAAGCAATAAATAACATGCTCCTGAAAATTATTTGAGTCATTAAAATTAATTTCCCATGCCGGGAATCGAACCCGGGCCTCCTGGGTGAAAGCCAGGTATCCTAGCCACTAGACCACATGGGACGGTGTGTTCAGCACCGCGGACCTCAGATTGTATAGCAATATATTACATGCTCCTGAAAATTATTTGAGTCATTTAAACTAGTTTCCCATGCCGGGAAACGAACCCGGGCCTCCTGGGTGAAAGCCAGGTATCCTAGCCACTAGACCACACGGGACGGCGTGTTTATCACCGCGGACCTCAGATTGTAAATCAATATATTACATTCTCCTGAAGATTATTTGAGTCATTAAAACTAGTTTACCATGCCGGGAATCGAACCCGGGCCTCCTGGGTGAGAGCCAGGTATTCTAGCCACTAGACCACATGGGACGGTGTGTTTATTACCGCGTACCTCAGATTGTTAAGAAATAAATTACATGCTCCTGAAAATTATTTGAGTCATTAATACTAATTTCCCATGCCGGGAATCGAACCCGGGCCTCCTGGGTGAGAGCCAGGTATCCTAGCCACTAGACCACATAGGACGGTGTGTTTCGTACCGCAGACTTCAGATTGTTAAGCAATAAATTACATGCTCCTGAAAATTATTTGAGTCAAAAAACTTACTTCCCATGCCGGGAACCGAACACGGGCCTCCTGGGTGAAAGCCAGGTATGCTAGCCACTAGACCACATGGGACGTTATGTTTATCATTGCGGACCTCAGATTGTAAAGCAATATATTACGTGCACCTGAAAATTATTTGAGTCATTAAAACTAAAACTGTATTCCCATGCTGGGAATCGAATCCGGGAATCCTGGGTGACAGCCAGGTATGGTAGCCACTACACCACATGGGAAGTAGGTTTTATTGCCGCGTACCTCAGATTGTTAAGCAATAAATTACATGCTCCTGAAAATTATTTGAGTCATTAAAACGAATTTCCCACGCCGGGAATCGAACCCGGGCCTCCTGAGTGAGAGCCAGGTATCCTAGCCACTAGTCCACATGGAACGGTGTGTATCTTACCGCGGACCTCAGATTGTAAAGCAATATATTACGTGTTCCTGAAAATTATTTGAGTCCTTAAAACTAAAACTAGATTCGCATGCCGGGAATCGAACCCGGGCCTCCTGGGTGAAAGCCAGGTACCCAAGCCACTAGACCACATGGGACGTTGTGTTTATCACCGCGGACCTCAGATTGTAAAACAATATATTACGTGTTCCTAAAAATTATTTGAGTCATTAAAACTAAAACTAGATTCGCATGCCGGGAATCGAACCCGGGCCTCCTGGGTGAAAGCCAGGTACCCAAGCCACTAGACCACATGGGACGTTGTGTTTATCACCGCGGACCTCAGATTGTAAAACAATATATTACGTGTTCCTGAAAATTATTTGAGTCATTAAAACTAAAACTAGATTCGCATGCCGGGAATCGAACCCGGGCCTCCTGGGTGAAAGCCAGGTACCCAAGCCACTAGACCACATGGGACGTTGTGTTTATTACCGCGGACCTCAGATTGTAAAGCAATATATTACGTGTTCCTGAAAATTATTTGAGTCATTAAAACTAAAACTAGATTCGCATGCCGGGAATCGAACCCGGGCGTCCTGGGTGAAAGCCAGGTACCCAAGCCACTAGACCACATGGGACGTTGTGTTTATCACCGCGGACCTCAGATTGTAAAACAATATATTACATGCTCCTTAAAATTATTGAAGTCATTAAAACTAATTTCCCATGCCGGGAATCGAATCCAGGCCTCCTGGGTGAGACCCAGGTATCCTAGCCACTAGACCACATGGGCGGTGTGTTTATTACCGCGTACCTCAGATTGTTAAGCAATAAATTACATGCTCCTGAAAATTATTTGAGTCATTAAAACAAATTTCCCACGCCGGGAATCGAACCCGGGCCTACTGGGTGAAAGCCAGGTATTCTAGCCACTAGACCACAGGGACGGTGTGTTTATTTTCGCGTACCTCAGATTGTTAAGCATTAAATTACATGCTCCTGAAAATTATTTGAGTCATTAAAACTAATTTCCCACGCCAGGAATCGAACCCGGGCCTCCTGGGTGAAAGCCAGGTATCCTAGCCACTAGACCACATGGGACGTTGTGTTTAACACCGCGGACCTCTGATTGTAAATCAATATATTACATGCTCCTTAAAATTATTCGAGTCATTAAAACTAATTTCCCATGCCGGGAATTAAACCCGGGCCTCCTGGGTGAGACCCAGGTATCCTAGCCACTAGACCACATGGGACAGTGTGTTCATCACCGCGGACCTCTGATTGTAAATCAATATATTACATGCCCCTGAAAATTATTAGAGTCATTAAAACTAAAACTAGATTCCCATGCTGGGAATCGAATCCGGGCCTCCTGGGTGACAGCCAGGTACCCAAGCCACTAGACCACATGGGACGTTATGTTCATAATTGCGGACCTCTGATTGTAAATCAATATATTACATGTTCCTGAAAATTATTTGAGTCATTAAAACTAAAACTAGATTCCCATGCTGGGAATCGAACCCGGGTCTCCTGGGTGAAAGCCAGGTATCCTAGCCACTAGAGCACACGGGACGTCGTGTTTATCATTGCGGACCTCAGATTTTAAAGCAATATATTACGTGCTCCTGAAAATTATTTGAGTCATTAAAACTAAAACTAGATTCCCATGCCGTGAATCGAAGCCGTGCCTCCTGGGTGAAAGCCAGGTATCCTAGCCACTTGACCACATGGGACGGTGTGTTTATCATTGCGAACCTCAGATTGTTAAGCAATATATTACGTGCTCCTGAAAATTATTTGAGTCATTAAAACTAGTTTCCCATGCCGGGAATCGAACCCGGGCCTCCTGGGTGAAAGCCAGGTAACCTAATCACTAGACCACATGGGACGTTCTGTTTATTACCGCGGACCTCAGATTGTAAATCAATATATCACATTCTCCTGAAAATTATTCGAGTCGTTAAAAGTAATTTCCCATGCCGGGAATCGAACCCGGGCCTCCTGGGTGAAATCCAGGTATCCTAGCCACTAGACCACATGGGACGTCGTGTTTATTACCGCGGACTTCAGATTGTAAATCAATATATTACATGCTCCTGAAAATTATTTGAGTCATTAAAACTAGTTTCCCATGCCGGGAATCGAACCCGGGTCTCCTGGGCGAAAGCCAGGTATCCTAGCCACTAGAGCACACGGGACGTTGTGTTTATCATTGCGGACCTCAGATTGTAAAGCAATATATTACGTGCTCCTGAAAATTATTTGAGTCATTAAAACTAAAACTAGATTCCCATGCCGTGAATCGAAGCCGTGCCTCCTGGGTGAAAGCCAGGTATCCTAGCCACTTGACCACATGGGACGAAGTTTCTATTGCCGTGGACCTCAGCTTGTAAAACAATATATTACATACTGCTGAAAATTATTTAAGTCATTAAAACTAAAACTAGTTTCCCATGCCGGGAATCGAACCCGGGCCTCCTAGGTGAAAGCCAGGTATCCTAGCGTTAATAAACACAATGTCCCACTACATGTGACGTTGTGTTTATTACCGCGGACCTCAGCTTGTAAATAAAAATATTACACACTCCTGAAACTTATTGAAGTCATTAAAACTAATTTCCCATGCCGGGAATCGAACCCGGGCCTCCTAGGTGAAAGCCAGGTATCCTAGCGTTAATAAACACAATGTCCCACTACATGTGACGTTGTGTTTATTACCGCGGACCTCAGCTTGTAAATAAATATATTACACACTCCTGAAACTTATTGAAGTCATTAAAACTAGTTTCCCATGCCGGTAATCGAACACGGGCCTCCTGGGTGAGAGCCAGGTATCCTAGCCACTAGACCACATGGGACGGTGTGTTCATCACCGCGGACTTCAGATTGTAAAGCAATATATTACATGCCCCTGAAAATTATTTGAGTCATTAAAACTCGTTTGCCATGCCGGGAATCGAACCCGGGCCTCCTGGGTGAGAGCCAGGTATTCTAGCCACTAGACCACATGGGACGGTGTGTTCATCAACGCGGACCTCAGATTGTTAAGCAATAAATTACATGCTCCTGAAAATTATTTGGGTCATTAAAACTAATTTCCCGTGCCGGGAATCGAACCCGGGTCTCCTGGGTGAAAGCCAGGTATCCTAGCCACTAAACCACACGGGACCTTGTGTTTGTTACCGCGGACCTCAGATTGTTAAGCAATAAATTACATGCTCCTGAAAATTATTTGAGTCATTAAAACAAATTTCCCACGCCGGGAATCGAACCCGGGCCTCCTGGGTGAGAGCCAGGTATCCTAGCCACTAGACCACATGGGACGGTGTGTTTCTTACCGCGGACCTCAGATTGTTAAGCAATAAATTACATGCTCCTGAAAATTATTTGAGTCATTAAAACTAATTTCCCACGCCGGGAATCGAACCCGGGCCTCCTGGGTGAGAGCCAGGTATCCTAGCCACTAGACCACATGGGACGGTGTGTTTGTTACCGCGGACCTCAGATTGTTAAGCAATAAATTACATGCTCCTGAAAATTATTTGAGTCATTAAAACTAATTTCCCACGCCGGGAATCGAACCCGGGCCTCCTGGGTGAAAGCCAGGTATCCTAGCCACTAGACCACACGGGACCTTGTGTTTGTTACCGCGGACCTCAGATTGTAAATCAATATATTACATTCTCCTGAAAATTATTTGAGTCATTAAAACTAATTTCCCATGCTGGGAATCGAACCCGGGCTTCCTGGGTGAGAGCCAGGTATTCTAGCCACTAGACCACATGGGACGGCGTGTTTATCATTGCCGACCTCAGATTGTAAAGCAATATATTACGTGCTCCTGAAAATTATTTGAGTCATTAAAAGTAAAACTAGATTCCCATGCCGGGAATCGAAGCCGTGCCTCCTGGGTGAAAGCCAGGTATCCTAGCCACTAGACCACATGGGACGGTGTGTTCATCACCGCGGACCTAAGATTGTATAACAATATATTACATGCTCCAGAAAATTATTTGAGTCATTAAAACTAGTTTCCCATGCCGGGAATCGAACCCGGGCCTCCTGGGTGAAAGCCAGGTATCCCATCCACTAGACCACATGGAACGTTGTGTTTATCACCGCGGACCTCAGATTGTAAATCAATATATTACATGCTCCTTAAAATTATTCGAGTCATTAAAACTAATTTCCCATGCCGGGAATCGAACCCGGGCCTCCTGGGTGAGAGCCAGGTATCCTAGCCACTAGACCACATGGGACGTTGTGTTCATCACCGCGAAACTCAGATTGTAAATCAATATATCACATGCTCCTGAAAATTTTTCGAGTCATTAAAACTAATTTCCCATGCCGGGAATCGAACCCGGGCCTCCTGGGTGAAAGCCAGGTATCCTAGCCACTAGACCACATGGGACGTTGTGTTTATCACCGCGAAACTCAGATTGTAAATCAATATATCACATGCTCCTGAAAATTTTTCGAGTCATTAAAACTAATTTCCCATGCCGGGATCCGAACCCGGGCCTCCTGGGTGAAAGCCAGGTATCCTAGCCACTAGACATCATGGGACGTTGTGTTTATTACCGCGGACCTCAGATTGTAAATCAATATATTACATGCTCCTTAAAATTATTCGAGTCATTAAAACTAATTTCCCATGCCGGGAATCGAACCCGGGCCTCCTGGGTGAGAGCCAGGTATCCTAGCCACTAGACCACATGGGACGGTGTCTTCATCACCGCGGACCTCAGATTGTATAGCAATATATTACGTGCTCCTGAAAATTATTTGAGTCATTAAAACTAGTTTCCCATGCCGGGAATCGAACCCGGGCCTCCTGGGTGAAAGCCAGGTATCCTAGCCACTAGACCACATGGGACGGCGTGTTTATCATTGCGGACCTCAGATTGTAAAGCAATATATTACGTGCTCCTGAAAATTATTTGAGTCATTAAAAGTAAAACTAGATTCCCATGCCGTGAATCGAAGCCGTGCCTCCTGGGTGAAAGCCAGGTATCCTAGCCGCTAGACCACATGGGACGGTGTGTTCATCACCGCGGACCTCTGATTGTAAAGCAATATATTACATGATCCTGAAAATTATTTGAGTCATTGAAACTAGTTTTCCATGCCGGGAATCAAACTCGGGCCTCCTGGGTGAAAGCCAGGTATCCAAGCCACTAGGCCAGATGGAAAGTTGTGTTTATCACCGCGGACCTCAGATTGTAAATCAATATATTACATGCTCCTGAAAATTATTTCAGTCATTAAAACTAATTTCCCATGCCGGGAATCGAACCCGGGCCTCCTGGGTGAAAGCCCGGTATCCAAGCCACTAGGCCAGATGGAAAGTTGTGTTTATCACCGCGGACCTCAGATTGTAAATCAATATATTACATGCTCCTTAAAATTATTCGAGTCATTAAAACTAATTTCCCATGCCGGGAATCGAACCCGGGCCTACTGGGTGAGAGCCAGGTATCCTAGCCACTAGACCACATGGGACGTTGTGTTAATCACCGCGGACCTCAGATTGTAATGCAATATATTACATGATCCTGAAAATTATTTGTGTCATTGAAACTAGTTTTCCATGCCGGGAATCGAACCCGGGCCTCCTGGGTGAAAGCCAGGTATCCTAGCCACTAGACCACATGGGACGTTGTGTTTATCACCGCGAAACTCAGATTGTAAAGCAATATATCACATGCTCCTGAAAATTTTTCGAGTCATTAAAACTAATTTCCCATGCCGGGAAACGAACCCGGGCCTCCTGGGTGAAAGCCAGGTATCCTAGCCACTAGACCACATGGGACGTTGTGTTTATCACCGCGAAACTGAGATTGTAAATCAATATATCACATGCTCCTTAAAATTTTTCGAGTCATTAAAACTAATTTCCCATGCCGGTAATCCAACCCGGGCCTCCTGGGTGAAAGACAGGTATCCTAGCCACTAGACCACATGGGACTTTGTGTTTATTACCGCGGACCTCAGATTGTAAATCAATATATCACATGCTCCTTAAAATTATTGGAGTCATTAAAACTAATTTCCCATGCCGGTAATCGAACCCGGGCCTCCTGGGTGAAAGCCAGGTATCCTAGCCACTAGACCACATGGGACGATGTGTTTATTACCGCGGACCTCAGATTGTAAATCAATATATTACATGCTCCTTAAAATTATTCGAGTCATTAAAACTAGTTTCCCATGCCGGTAATCGAACCCGGGCCTCCAGGGTGAAAGCCAGGTATCCTAGCCACTAGACCACATGGGACGATGTGTTTATTACCGTGGACCTCAGATTGTAAATCAATATATTACATGCTCCTTAAAATTATTCGAGTCATTAAAACTAGTTTCCCATGCCGGTAATCGAACCCGGGCCTCCTGGGTGAAAGCCAGGTATCCTAGCCACTAGACCACATGGGACGGTGTGTTTATTACCGCGGACCTCAGATTGTAAATCAATATATCACATGCTCCTTAAAATTATTGGAGTCATTAAAACTAATTTCCCATGCCGGTAATCCAACCCGGGCCTCCTGGGTGAAAGACAGGTATCCTAGCCACTAGACCACATGGGACTTTGTGTTTATTACCGCAGACCTCAGATCGTAAATCAATATATTACATGCTTCTGAAAATTTTTCGAGTCATTAAAACTAATTTACCATGCTGGGAATCGAACCCGGGCCTCCTGGGTGAAAGCCAGGTATCCTAGCCACTAGACCACATGGGACGGTGTGTTCATCACCGTGGACCTCAGATTGTAAAGCAATAAATTACATGCTCCTGAAAATTATTTGAGTCATTAAAACTAGATTCGCATGCCGGGTATCGAACCTGCGCCTCCTGGGTGTAAGCCTGGTACCCAAGCCACTAGACTACATAGGACGTTGTGTTTATCACCGCGGACCTCAGATTGTAAATCAATATATTACATGCTCCTTAAAATATTCGAGTCATTAAAACTAATTGCCCATGCCGGGAATCGAACCCGGGCCTCCTGGGTGAAAGCCAGGTTTCCTAGCCACTAGACCACATGGGACTGTGTGTTTCTTACCGCGGACCTCAGATTGTTAAGCAATAAATTACATGCTCCTGAAAATTATTTCAGTTATTAAGACTAATTTCCCATGCCGGGAATCGAACCCGGGCCTCCTGAGTAAAAGCCAGGTATCCCAGCCACTAGACCACATGGGACGTTGTGTTTATTATCGCGGACCTCAGATTGTAAATCAATATATTACATGCTTCTGAAAATTATTCGAGTCATTAAAACTAATTTCCCATGCCGGGATCGAACTTGGTTCTCCTGGGTGAGAGCCAGGTATCCTAGCCACTAGACCACATGGGACGGTATGTTCATCACCGCGGACCTCAGATTGAATAGCAATATATTACATGCTCCTGAAAATTATTTGAGTCCTTAAATCTAGTTTCCCATGCCGGGAATCGAACCCGGGCCTCCTGGGTGAAAGCCAGGTATCCTAGCCACTAGACCACATGGGACGTTGTGTTTATCATTGCGAACCTCAGATTGTAAAGAAATATATTACGTGCTCCTGAAAATTATTTGAGTCATTAAAACTAAAACTAGATTCGCATGCCGGGAATCGAACCCGCGCCTCCTGGGAGAAAGCCAGGTATCCAAGCCACTAGGCCACATGGAACGTTGTGTTTAACACCGCGGACCTCAGATTGTAAATCAATATATTACATGCTCCTTAAAATTATTCGAGTCATTAAATCTAATTTCCCATGCCGGGGATCGAACCCGGGCCTCCTGGGTGAGAGCCAGGTATCCTAGCCACTAGACCACATGGGACGGTGTGTTCATCACCGCGGACCTCAGATTGTAAAGCAATATATTACATGATCCTGAAAATTATTTGAGTCATTGAAACTAGTTTTCCATGCCGGGAATCGAACCCGGGCCTCCTGTGTGAAAGCCAGGTATCCTAGCCACTAGACCACATGGTATGTTGTGTTTATTACCGCGGACCTCAGATTGTAAAGCAATATATCACATGATCCTGAAAATTTTTCGAGTCATTAAAACTAATTTCCCATGCCGGGATCCGAACCCGGGCCTCCAGCGTGAAAGCCAGGTATCCTAGCCACTAGACCACATGGGACGTTGTGTTTATTACCGCGGACCTCAGATTGTTAAGCAATAAATTACATGCTCCTGAAAATTATTTGAGTCATTAAAACTAAAACTAGATTCGCATGCCGGGAATCGAACCCGCGCCTCCTGGGTGAAAGCCAGGTATCCAAGCCACTAGACCACATGGGACGTTGTTTTTATCACCGCGGACCTCAGATTGTAAATCAATTTATTACATGCTCCTTAAAATTATTCGAGTCATTAAAACTAATTTCCCATGCCGGGATCCGAACCCGGGCCTCCTGGGTGAAAGCCAGGTATCCTAGCCACTAGACCACATGAGACGGTGTGTTCATCACCGCGGACCTCAGATTGTATAGCAATATATTACATGCTCCTGAAAATTATTTGAGTCATTAAAACTAGTTTCCCATGCCGGGAATCGAACCCGGGCCTCCTGGGTGAAAGCCAGGTATCCTAGCCACTAGACCACATGGGACGTTGTGTTTATAATTGCGGACCTCAGATTGTAAAGAAATATATTACGTGCTCCTGAAAATTATTTGAGTCATTAAAACTAAAACTAGATTCCCATGCCGTGAATCGAAGCCGTGCCTCCTGGGTGAAAGCCAGGTATCCTAGCCACTAGACCACATGGGACGTTGTGTTTATCATTGCGGACCTCAGCTTGTAAATCAATATATTACATGCTACTGAAAATTATTTAAGTCATTAAAACTTAAACTAGTTTCCCATGCCGGGAATCGAACCCAGGCCTCCTAGGTGAAAGCCAGGTATCCTAGCGTTAATAAACACAATGTCCCGCTACATGGGACGTTGTGTTTATTATCGCGGACCTCAGCTTGTTAAGCAATAAATTACATGCTCCTGAAAATTATTCCAGTCATTAAAACTAATTTCCCGTGCCGGGAATCGAACCCGGGCCTTTTGGGTGAAAGCCAGGTATCCAAGCCACTAGACCACATGGGACGGTGTGTTTACTGCCGCGTACCTCAGATTGTAAAGCAATATATTACATGCTCCTGAAAATTTTTGAGTCATTAAAACTAAAACCCCAATCCCATGCCGGGAATCAAACATGGGCCTCCTGGGTGAAAGCCAGGTAACCTAGCCACTAGACCACATGGGACGTTGTGTTTATCATTGCGGACCTCAGATTGTAAAGCAATATATTACGTCCTCCTGAAAATTATTTGAGTCATTAAAACTAAAACTAGATTCCCATTTTCGGAATCGAATCCGGGCCTTCTGGGTGAAAGCCAGGTATGGTAGCTACTACACCACATGGGAAGTAGGTTTTATTGCCGCGGACCTCAGCTTGTAAATCAATATATCACATGCTCCTAAATATTATTCGATTCATTAAAACTAGTTTCCCATGCCGGGAATCGAAACCGGGCCTCCTGGGTGAAAGCCAGGTATCCTAGCCACTAGACCACATGGGACGGTGTGTTTCTTACCGCGGACCTCAGATTGTTAAGCAATAAATTACATGCTCCTGAAAATTATTTCAGTCATTAAGACTAATTTCCCATCCCGGGAATCGAACCCGGGCCTCCTGGGTGAAAGCCAGGTATCCTAGCCACTAGACCACATGGGACGTTGTGTTTATTACCGTGGACCTCAGATTGTAAATCAATATCTTACATGCTTCTGAAAATTATTCGAGTCATTAAAACTAATTTACCATGCCGGGAATCGAACCCGGGCCTCCTGGGTGAGAGCCAGGTATCCTAGCCACTAGACCACATGGGACGGTCTGTTCATCACCGCGGACCTCAGATTGTAAAGCAATATATTACGTGCTCCTGAAAATTATTTGAGTCATTAAAACTAAAACTAGATTCGCATGCCGGGAATCGAATCCGAGCCTCCTGGGTGAAAGCCAGGTATCCTAGCCACTAGACCAGATGGGACGCTGTGTTTATTACCGCGTACATCAGATTGTAACGCAATATATTACATGCTCCTGAAAATTATTCGAGTCATTAAAACTATTTTCCCATACCGGGATTCGAAACCGGGCCTCCTGGTTGAAAGCCAGGTATCCAAGCCATTTGGGCACACGGGACGTTGTGTTCATCACCGCGGACCTCAGATTGTAAATCAATATATTACATGCTCCTGAAAATTATTTGAGTCATTAAAACTAGTTTCCCATGCCGGGAATCGAACCCGGGCCTCCTGGGTGAAAGCCAGGTATGCTAGCCACTAGACCACATGAGACGTTGTGTTTATTACTGCGGACCTCAAATTGTAAATCAATATATTACATGCTCCTGAAAATTATTCGAGTCATTAAAACTAATTTCCCACGCCGGGAATCGAACCCGGGCCTCCTGGGTAAGAGCCAGGTATCCTAGCCACTAGACCACATGGGACGTTGTGTTTATTACTGCGGACCTCAAATTGTAAATCAATATATTACATGCTCCTGAAAATTATTAGAGTCATTAAAACTAATTTCCCATGCCGGGAATTTAACCCGGGCCTCCTGGGTGAGACCCAGGTATCCTAGCCACTAGACCACATGGGACAGTGTGTTCAACACCCCGGACCTCAGATTGTAAAGCAATACATTACGTGCTCCTGAAAATTATTTGAGTCATTAAAACTAATTTCCCACGCCGGGAATCGAACCCGGGCCTCCTGGGTGAAAGCCAGGTATCCTAGCCACTAGACCACATGGGACGTTGTGTTTGTTACCGCGGACCTCAGATTGTAAATCAATATATTACATGCTCCTGAAAATTATTTGAGTCATTAAAACTAATTTCCCATGCCGGGAATCGAACCCGGGCCTCCTGGGTAAGAGCCAGGTATCCTAGCCACTAGACCACATGGGACGTTGTGTTTATTACCGCGGACCTCAGATTGTAAATCAATATATCACATGCTCCTTAAAATTATTGGAGTCATTAAAACTAATTTCCCATGCCGGTAATCGAACCCGGGCCTCCTGGGTGAAAGCCAGGTATCCTAGCCACTAGACCACATGGGACGATGTGTTTATTACCGCGGACCTCAGATTGTAAATCAATATATTACATGCTCCTTAAAATTATTCGAGTCATTAAAACTAGTTTCCCATGCCGGTAATCGAACCCGGGCCTCCAGGGTGAAAGCCAGGTATCCTAGCCACTAGACCACATGGGACGATGTGTTTATTACCGTGGACCTCAGATTGTAAATCAATATATTACATGCTCCTTAAAATTATTCGAGTCATTAAAACTAGTTTCCCATGCCGGTAATCGAACCCGGGCCTCCTGGGTGAAAGCCAGGTATCCTAGCCACTAGACCACATGGGACGGTGTGTTTATTACCGCGGACCTCAGATTGTAAATCAATATATCACATGCTCCTTAAAATTATTGGAGTCATTAAAACTAATTTCCCATGCCGGTAATCCAACCCGGGCCTCCTGGGTGAAAGACAGGTATCCTAGCCACTAGACCACATGGGACTTTGTGTTTATTACCGCAGACCTCAGATCGTAAATCAATATATTACATGCTTCTGAAAATTTTTCGAGTCATTAAAACTAATTTACCATGCTGGGAATCGAACCCGGGCCTCCTGGGTGAAAGCCAGGTATCCTAGCCACTAGACCACATGGGACGGTGTGTTCATCACCGTGGACCTCAGATTGTAAAGCAATAAATTACATGCTCCTGAAAATTATTTGAGTCATTAAAACTAGATTCGCATGCCGGGTATCGAACCTGCGCCTCCTGGGTGTAAGCCTGGTACCCAAGCCACTAGACTACATAGGACGTTGTGTTTATCACCGCGGACCTCAGATTGTAAATCAATATATTACATGCTCCTTAAAATATTCGAGTCATTAAAACTAATTGCCCATGCCGGGAATCGAACCCGGGCCTCCTGGGTGAAAGCCAGGTTTCCTAGCCACTAGACCACATGGGACTGTGTGTTTCTTACCGCGGACCTCAGATTGTTAAGCAATAAATTACATGCTCCTGAAAATTATTTCAGTTATTAAGACTAATTTCCCATGCCGGGAATCGAACCCGGGCCTCCTGAGTGAAAGCCAGGTATCCCAGCCACTAGACCACATGGGACGTTGTGTTTATTATCGCGGACCTCAGATTGTAAATCAATATATTACATGCTTCTGAAAATTATTCGAGTCATTAAAACTAATTTCCCATGCCGGGATCGAACTTGGTTCTCCTGGGTGAGAGCCAGGTATCCTAGCCACTAGACCACATGGGACGGTATGTTCATCCCCGCGGACCTCAGATTGAATAGCAATATATTACATGCTCCTGAAAATTATTTGAGTCCTTAAATCTAGTTTCCCATGCCGGGAATCGAACCCGGGCCTCCTGGGTGAAAGCCAGGTATCCTAGCCACTAGACCACATGGGACGTTGTGTTTATCATTGCGAACCTCAGATTGTAAAGAAATATATTACGTGCTCCTGAAAATTATTTGAGTCATTAAAACTAAAACTAGATTCGCATGCCGGGAATCGAACCCGCGCCTCCTGGGAGAAAGCCAGGTATCCAAGCCACTAGGCCACATGGAACGTTGTGTTTAACACCGCGGACCTCAGATTGTAAATCAATATATTACATGCTCCTTAAAATTATTCGAGTCATTAAATCTAATTTCCCATGCCGGGGATCGAACCCGGGCCTCCTGGGTGAGAGCCAGGTATCCTAGCCACTAGACCACATGGGACGGTGTGTTCATCACCGCGGACCTCAGATTGTAAAGCAATATATTACATGATCCTGAAAATTATTTGAGTCATTGAAACTAGTTTTCCATGCCGGGAATCGAACCCGGGCCTCCTGTGTGAAAGCCAGGTATCCTAGCCACTAGACCACATGGGATGTTGTGTTTATTACCGCGGACCTCAGATTGTAAAGCAATATATCACATGATCCTGAAAATTTTTCGAGTCATTAAAACTAATTTCCCATGCCGGGATCCGAACCCGGGCCTCCAGCGTGAAAGCCAGGTATCCTAGCCACTAGACCACATGGGACGTTGTGTTTATTACCGCGGACCTCAGATTGTTAAGCAATAAATTACATGCTCCTGAAAATTATTTGAGTCATTAAAACTAAAACTAGATTCGCATGCCGGGAATCGAACCCGCGCCTCCTGGGTGAAAGCCAGGTATCCAAGCCACTAGACCACATGGGACGTTGTTTTTATCACCGCGGACCTCAGATTGTAAATCAATTTATTACATGCTCCTTAAAATTATTCGAGTCATTAAAACTAATTTCCCATGCCGGGATCCGAACCCGGGCCTCCTGGGTGAAAGCCAGGTATCCTAGCCACTAGACCACATGAGACGGTGTGTTCATCACCGCGGACCTCAGATTGTATAGCAATATATTACATGCTCCTGAAAATTATTTGAGTCATTAAAACTAGTTTCCCATGCCGGGAATCGAACCCGGGCCTCCTGGGTGAAAGCCAGGTATCCTAGCCACTAGACCACATGGGACGCTGTGTTTATAATTGCGGACCTCAGATTGTAAAGAAATATATTACGTGCTCCTGAAAATTATTTGAGTCATTAAAACTAAAACTAGATTCCCATGCCGTGAATCGAAGCCGTGCCTCCTGGGTGAAAGCCAGGTATCCTAGCCACTAGACCACATGGGACGTTGTGTTTATCATTGCGGACCTCAGCTTGTAAATCAATATATTACATGCTACTGAAAATTATTTAAGTCATTAAAACTTAAACTAGTTTCCCATGCCGGGAATCGAACCCAGGCCTCCTAGGTGAAAGCCAGGTATCCTAGCGTTAATAAACACAATGTCCCGCTACATGGGACGTTGTGTTTATTATCGCGGACCTCAGCTTGTTAAGCAATAAATTACATGCTCCTGAAAATTATTCCAGTCATTAAAACTAATTTCCCGTGCCGGGAATCGAACCCGGGCCTTTTGGGTGAAAGCCAGGTATCCAAGCCACTAGACCACATGGGACGGTGTGTTTACTGCCGCGTACCTCAGATTGTAAAGCAATATATTACATGCTCCTGAAAATTTTTGAGTCATTAAAACTAAAACCCCAATCCCATGCCGGGAATCAAACATGGGCCTCCTGGGTGAAAGCCAGGTAACCTAGCCACTAGACCACATGGGACGTTGTGTTTATCATTGCGGACCTCAGATTGTAAAGCAATATATTACGTCCTCCTGAAAATTATTTGAGTCATTAAAACTAAAACTAGATTCCCATTTTCGGAATCGAATCCGGGCCTTCTGGGTGAAAGCCAGGTATGGTAGCTACTACACCACATGGGAAGTAGGTTTTATTGCCGCGGACCTCAGCTTGTAAATCAATATATCACATGCTCCTAAATATTATTCGATTCATTAAAACTAGTTTCCCATGCCGGGAATCGAAACCGGGCCTCCTGGGTGAAAGCCAGGTATCCTAGCCACTAGACCACATGGGACGGTGTGTTTCTTACCGCGGACCTCAGATTGTTAAGCAATAAATTACATGCTCCTGAAAATTATTTCAGTCATTAAGACTAATTTCCCATCCCGGGAATCGAACCCGGGCCTCCTGGGTGAAAGCCAGGTATCCTAGCCACTAGACCACATGGGACGTTGTGTTTATTACCGTGGACCTCAGATTGTAAATCAATATCTTACATGCTTCTGAAAATTATTCGAGTCATTAAAACTAATTTACCATGCCGGGAATCGAACCCGGGCCTCCTGGGTGAGAGCCAGGTATCCTAGCCACTAGACCACATGGGACGGTCTGTTCATCACCGCGGACCTCAGATTGTAAAGCAATATATTACGTGCTCCTGAAAATTATTTGAGTCATTAAAACTAAAACTAGATTCGCATGCCGGGAATCGAATCCGAGCCTCCTGGGTGAAAGCCAGGTATCCTAGCCACTAGACCAGATGGGACGCTGTGTTTATTACCGCGTACATCAGATTGTAACGCAATATATTACATGCTCCTGAAAATTATTCGAGTCATTAAAACTATTTTCCCATACCGGGATTCGAACCCGGGCCTCCTGGTTGAAAGCCAGGTATCCAAGCCATTTGGGCACACGGGACGTTGTGTTCATCACCGCGGACCTCAGATTGTAAATCAATATATTACATGCTCCTGAAAATTATTTGAGTCATTAAAACTAGTTTCCCATGCCGGGAATCGAACCCGGGCCTCCTGGGTGAAAGCCAGGTATGCTAGCCACTAGACCACATGAGACGTTGTGTTTATTACTGCGGACCTCAAATTGTAAATCAATATATTACATGCTCCTGAAAATTATTCGAGTCATTAAAACTAATTTCCCACGCCGGGAATCGAACCCGGGCCTCCTGGGTAAGAGCCAGGTATCCTAGCCACTAGACCACATGGGACGTTGTGTTTATTACTGCGGACCTCAAATTGTAAATCAATATATTACATGCTCCTGAAAATTATTAGAGTCATTAAAACTAATTTCCCATGCCGGGAATTTAACCCGGGCCTCCTGGGTGAGACCCAGGTATCCTAGCCACTAGACCACATGGGACAGTGTGTTCAACACCCCGGACCTCAGATTGTAAAGCAATACATTACGTGCTCCTGAAAATTATTTGAGTCATTAAAACTAATTTCCCACGCCGGGAATCGAACCCGGGCCTCCTGGGTGAAAGCCAGGTATCCTAGCCACTAGACCACATGGGACGTTGTGTTTGTTACCGCGGACCTCAGATTGTAAATCAATATATTACATGCTCCTGAAAATTATTTGAGTCATTAAAACTAATTTCCCATGCCGGGAATCGAACCCGGGCCTCCTGTGTGAGAGCCAGGTATCCTAGCCACTAGTCCACATGGAACGGTGTGTATCTTTCCGCGGACCTCAGATTGTAAATCAATATATTACATGCTCCTGAAAATTATTGGAGTCATTAAAAGTAATTTCCCATGCCGGGAATCGAACCCGGGCCTCCTGGGTGAAAGCCAGGTATCCTAGCCACTAGACCACATGGGACGTTGTGTTTGTTTCCGCGGACCTCAGATTGTAAATCAATATATTACATGCTCCTGAAAATTATTTGAGTCATTAAAACTAATTTCCCATGCCGGGAATCGAACCCGTGCCTCCTGGGTGAGAGCCAGGTATCCTAGCCATTAGTCCACATGGAACGGTGTGTTTATCACCGCGGACCTCAGATTGTAAAGCAATATATTACATGCTCCTGAAAATTATTTGAGTCATTAAAACTAGATTCGCATGCCGGGAATCGAACCCGCGCCTCCTGGGAGAAAGCCAGGTATCCAAGCCACTAGGCCACATGGAACGTTGTGTTTAACACCGCGGACCTCAGATTGTAAATCAATATATTACATGCTCCTTAAAATTATTCGAGTCATTAAATCTAATTTCCCATGCCGGGGATCGAACCCGGGCCTCCTGGGTGAGAGCCAGGTATCCTAGCCACTAGACCACATGGGACGGTGTGTTCATCACCGCGGACCTCAGATTGTAAAGCAATATATTACATGATCCTGAAAATTTTTCGAGTCATTAAAACTAATTTCCCATGCCGGGATCCGAACCCGGGCCTCCAGCGTGAAAGCCAGGTATCCTAGCCACTAGACCACATGGGACGTTGTGTTTATTACCGCGGACCTCAGATTGTTAAGCAATAAATTACATGCTCCTGAAAATTATTTGAGTCATTAAAACTAAAACTAGATTCGCATGCCGGGAATCGAACCCGCGCCTCCTGGGTGAAAGCCAGGTATCCAAGCCACTAGACCACATGGGACGTTGTCTTTATCACCGCGGACCTCAGATTGTAAATCAATTTATTACATGCTCCTTAAAATTATTCGAGTCATTAAAACTAATTTCCCATGCCGGGATCCGAACCCGGGCCTCCTGGGTGAAAGCCAGGTATCCTAGCCACTAGACCACATGGGACGGTGTGTTCATCACCGCGGACCTCAGATTGTATAGCAATATATTACATGCTCCTGAAAATTATTTGAGTCATTAAAACTAGTTTCCCATGCCGGGAATCGAACCCGGGCCTCCTGGGTGAAAGCCAGGTATCCTAGCCACTAGACCACATGGGACGTTGTGTTTATAATTGCGGACCTCAGATTGTAAAGAAATATATTACGTGCTCCTGAAAATTATTTGGGTCATTAAAACTAAAACTAGATTCCCATGCCGTGAATCGAAGCCGTGCCTCCTGGGTGAAAGCCAGGTATCCTAGCCACTAGACCACATGGGACGTTGTGTTTATCATTGCGGACCTCAGCTTGTAAATCAATATATTACATGCTACTGAAAATTATTTAAGTCATTAAAACTTAAACTAGTTTCCCATGCCGGGAATCGAACCCAGGCCTCCTAGGTGAAAGCCAGGTATCCTAGCGTTAATAAACACAATGTCCCGCTACATGGGACGTTGTGTTTATTATCGCGGACCTCAGCTTGTTAAGCAATAAATTACATGCTCCTGAAAATTATTCCAGTCATTAAAACTAATTTCCCGTGCCGGGAATCGAACCCGGGCCTTTTGGGTGAAAGCCAGGTATCCAAGCCACTAGACCACATGGGACGGTGTGTTTACTGCCGCGTACCTCAGATTGTAAAGCAATATATTACATGCTCCTGAAAATTTTTGAGTCATTAAAACTAAAACCCCAATCCCATGCCGGGAATCAAACATGGGCCTCCTGGGTGAAAGCCAGGTAACCTAGCCACTAGACCACATGGGACGTTGTGTTTATCATTGCGGACCTCAGATTGTAAAGCAATATATTACGTCCTCCTGAAAATTATTTGAGTCATTAAAACTAAAACTAGATTCCCATTTTCGGAATCGAATCCGGGCCTTCTGGGTGAAAGCCAGGTATGGTAGCTACTACACCACATGGGAAGTAGGTTTTATTGCCGCGGACCTCAGCTTGTAAATCAATATATCACATGCTCCTAAATATTATTCGATTCATTAAAACTAGTTTCCCATGCCGGGAATCGAAACCGGGCCTCCTGGGTGAAAGCCAGGTATCCTAGCCACTAGACCACATGGGACGGTGTGTTTCTTACCGCGGACCTCAGATTGTTAAGCAATAAATTACATGCTCCTGAAAATTATTTCAGTCATTAAGACTAATTTCCCATCCCGGGAATCGAACCCGGGCCTCCTGGGTGAAAGCCAGGTATCCTAGCCACAAGACCACATGGGACGTTGTGTTTATTACCGTGGACCTCAGATTGTAAATCAATATCTTACATGCTTCTGAAAATTATTCGAGTCATTAAAACTAATTTACCATGCCGGGAATCGAACCCGGGCCTCCTGGGTGAGAGCCAGGTATCCTAGCCACTAGACCACATGGGACGGTCTGTTCATCACCGCGGACCTCAGATTGTAAAGCAATATATTACGTGCTCCTGAAAATTATTTGAGTCATTAAAACTAAAACTAGATTCGCATGCCGGGAATCGAATCCGAGCCTCCTGGGTGAAAGCCAGGTATCCTAGCCACTAGACCAGATGGGACGCTGTGTTTATTACCGCGTACCTCAGATTGTAACGCAATATATTACATGCTCCTGAAAATTATTCGAGTCATTAAAACTATTTTCCCATACCGGGATTCGAACCCGGGCCTCCTGGTTGAAAGCCAGGTATCCAAGCCATTTGGGCACACGGGACGTTGTGTTCATCACTGCGGACCTCAGATTGTAAATCAATATATTACATGCTCCTGAAAATTATTTGAGTCATTAAAACTAGTTTCCCATGCCGGGAATCGAACCCGGGCCTCCTGGGTGAAAGCCAGGTATGCTAGCCACTAGACCACATGAGACGTTGTGTTTATTACTGCGGACCTCAAATTGTAAATCAATATATTACATGCTCCTGAAAATTATTCGAGTCATTAAAACTAATTTCCCACGCCGGGAATAGAACCCGGGCCTCCTGGGTAAGAGCCAGGTATCCTAGCCACTAGACCACATGGGACGTTGTGTTTATTACTGCGGACCTCAAATTGTAAATCAATATATTACATGCTCCTGAAAATTATTAGAGTCATTAAAACTAATTTCCCATGCCGGGAATTTAACCCGGGCCTCCTGGGTGAGACCCAGGTATCCTAGCCACTAGACCACATGGGACAGTGTGTTCAACACCCCGGACCTCAGATTGTAAAGCAATACATTACGTGCTCCTGAAAATTATTTGAGTCATTAAAACTAATTTCCCACGCCGGGAATCGAACCCGGGCCTCCTGGGTGAAAGCCAGGTATCCTAGCCACTAGACCACATGGGACGTTGTGTTTGTTACCGCGGACCTCAGATTGTAAATCAATATATTACATGCTCCTGAAAATTATTTGAGTCATTAAAACTAATTTCCCATGCCGGGAATCGAACCCGGGCCTCCTGTGTGAGAGCCAGGTATCCTAGCCACTAGTCCACATGGAACGGTGTGTATCTTTCCGCGGACCTCAGATTGTAAATCAATATATTACATGCTCCTGAAAATTATTGGAGTCATTAAAAGTAATTTCCCATGCCGGGAATCGAACCCGGGCCTCCTGGGTGAAAGCCAGGTATCCTAGCCACTAGAGCACATGGGACGTTGTGTTTGTTTCCGCGGACCTCAGATTGTAAATCAATATATTACATGCTCCTGAAAATTATTTGAGTCATTAAAACTAATTTCCCATGCCGGGAATCGAACCCGTGCCTCCTGGGTGAGAGCCAGGTATCCTAGCCATTAGTTCACATGGAACGGTGTGTTTATCACCGCGGACCTCAGATTGTAAAGCAATATATTACATGCTCCTGAAAATTATTTGAGTCATCAAAACTAGTTTCCCATGCCGGGAATCGAACCCGGGCCTCCTGGGTGAGAGCCAGGTATCCTAGCCACTAGTCCACATGGAACGGTGTGTTTATCACCGCGGACCTCAGATTGTAAAGCAATATATTACATGCTCCTGAAAATTATTTGAGTCATTAAAACTAATTTCCCATGCCGGGAATCGAACCCGGGCCTCCTGGGTGAGAGCCAGGTATCCTTGCCACTAGACCACATGGGACGTTGTGTTTCTTACCGCGGACCTCAGATTGTTAAGCAATAAATTACATGCTCCTGAAAATTATTTGAGTCAAAAAACTTATTTCCCATGCCGGGAACCGAACCCGGGCCTCCTGGGTGAAAGCCAGGTATCCTAGCCACTAGACCACATGGGACGTTATGTTTATCATTGCGGACCTCAGATTGTAAAGCAATATATTACGTGCACCTGAAAATTATTTGAGTCATTAAAACTAAAACTAGATTCCCATGCTGGGAATCGAATCCGGGCCTCCTGGGTGACAACCAGGTATGGTAGCCACTACACCACATGGGAAGTAGGTTTTATTGCCACGGACCTCAGATTGTTAAGCAATAAATTACATGCTCCTGAAAATTATTTGAGTCATTAAAACTAATTTCCCATGCCGGGAATCGAACCCGGGCCTCCTGGGTGAAAGCCAGGTACCCAAGCCACTAGACCACATGGGACGTTATGTTTATCATTGCGGACCTCAGATTGTAAATCAATATATTACATGCTCCTGAAAATTATTCGAGTCTTTAAAACTAAAACTATTTCCCCGTGCCGGGATTCGAACCCGGGCCTCCTGGTTGAAAGATAGGTATCCAAGCCATTTGACCACACGGGACGTTGTGTTTATCACCGCGGACCTCAGATTGTAAATTAATATATTACATGCTCCTGAAAATTGTTCGAGTCATTAAAACTAATTTCCCATGCCGGGAATCGAACCCGGGCTTCCTGGATGAGAGCCAGGTATCCTAGCCACTAGACCACACGGGACGTTGTGTTTATTACTGCGGACCTCAAATTGTAAATCAATATATTACATGCTCCTGAAAATTATTAGAGTCATTAAAACTAATTTCCCATGCCGGGAATTTAACCCGGGCCTCCTGGGTGAGACCCAGGTATCCTAGCCACTAGACCACATGGGACAGTGTGTTCAACACCCCGGACCTCAGATTGTAAAGCAATACATTACGTGCTCCTGAAAATTATTTGAGTCATTAAAACTAATTTCCCACGCCGGGAATCGAACCCGGGCCTCCTGGGTGAAAGCCAGGTATCCTAGCCACTAGACCACATGGGACGTTGTGTTTGTTACCGCGGACCTCAGATTGTAAATCAATATATTACATGCTCCTGAAAATTATTTGAGTCATTAAAACTAATTTCCCATGCCGGGAATCGAACCCGGGCCTCCTGGGTAAGAGCCAGGTATCCTAGCCACTAGACCACATGGGACGTTGTGTTTATTACCGCGGACCTCAGATTGTAAATCAATATATCACATGCTCCTTAAAATTATTGGAGTCATTAAAACTAATTTCCCATGCCGGTAATCGAACCCGGGCCTCCTGGGTGAAAGCCAGGTATCCTAGCCACTAGACCACATGGGACGATGTGTTTATTACCGCGGACCTCAGATTGTAAATCAATATATTACATGCTCCTTAAAATTATTCGAGTCATTAAAACTAGTTTCCCATGCCGGTAATCGAACCCGGGCCTCCAGGGTGAAAGCCAGGTATCCTAGCCACTAGACCACATGGGACGATGTGTTTATTACCGTGGACCTCAGATTGTAAATCAATATATTACATGCTCCTTAAAATTATTCGAGTCATTAAAACTAGTTTCCCATGCCGGTAATCGAACCCGGGCCTCCTGGGTGAAAGCCAGGTATCCTAGCCACTAGACCACATGGGACGGTGTGTTTATTACCGCGGACCTCAGATTGTAAATCAATATATCACATGCTCCTTAAAATTATTGGAGTCATTAAAACTAATTTCCCATGCCGGTAATCCAACCCGGGCCTCCTGGGTGAAAGACAGGTATCCTAGCCACTAGACCACATGGGACTTTGTGTTTATTACCGCAGACCTCAGATCGTAAATCAATATATTACATGCTTCTGAAAATTTTTCGAGTCATTAAAACTAATTTACCATGCTGGGAATCGAACCCGGGCCTCCTGGGTGAAAGCCAGGTATCCTAGCCACTAGACCACATGGGACGGTGTGTTCATCATCGTGGACCTCAGATTGTAAAGCAATAAATTACATGCTCCTGAAAATTATTTGAGTCATTAAAACTAGATTCGCATGCCGGGTATCGAACCTGCGCCTCCTGGGTGTAACCATGGTACCCAAGCCACTAGACTACATAGGACGTTGTGTTTATCACCGCGGACCTCAGATTGTAAATCAATATATTACATGCTCCTTAAAATATTCGAGTCATTAAAACTAATTGCCCATGCCGGGAATCGAACCCGGGCCTCCTGGGTGAAAGCCAGGTTTCCTAGCCACTAGACCACATGGGACTGTGTGTTTCTTACCGCGGACCTCAGATTGTTAAGCAATAAATTACATGCTCCTGAAAATTATTTCAGTTATTAAGACTAATTTCCCATGCCGGGAATCGAACCCGGGCCTCCTGAGTGAAAGCCAGGTATCCCAGCCACTAGACCACATGGGACGTTGTGTTTATTATCGCGGACCTCAGATTGTAAATCAATATATTACATGCTTCTGAAAATTATTCGAGTCATTAAAACTAATTTCCCATGCCGGGATCGAACTTGGTTCTCCTGGGTGAGAGCCAGGTATCCTAGCCACTAGACCACATGGGACGGTATGTTCATCACCGCGGACCTCAGATTGAATAGCAATATATTACATGCTCCTGAAAATTATTTGAGTCCTTAAATCTAGTTTCCCATGCCGGGAATCGAACCCGGGCCTCCTGGGTGAAAGCCAGGTATCCTAGCCACTAGACCACATGGGACGTTGTGTTTATCATTGCGAACCTCAGATTGTAAAGAAATATATTACGTGCTCCTGAAAATTATTTGAGTCATTAAAACTAAAACTAGATTCGCATGCCGGGAATCGAACCCGCGCCTCCTGGGAGAAAGCCAGGTATCCAAGCCACTAGGCCACATGGAACGTTGTGTTTAACACCGCGGACCTCAGATTGTAAATCAATATATTACATGCTCCTTAAAATTATTCGAGTCATTAAATCTAATTTCCCATGCCGGGGATCGAACCCGGGCCTCCTGGGTGAGAGCCAGGTATCCTAGCCACTAGACCACATGGGACGGTGTGTTCATCACCGCGGACCTCAGATTGTAAAGCAATATATTACATGATCCTGAAAATTATTTGAGTCATTGAAACTAGTTTTCCATGCCGGGAATCGAACCCGGGCCTCCTGTGTGAAAGCCAGGTATCCTAGCCACTAGACCACATGGGATGTTGTGTTTATTACCGCGGACCTCAGATTGTAAAGCAATATATCACATGATCCTGAAAATTTTTCGAGTCATTAAAACTAATTTCCCATGCCGGGATCCGAACCCGGGCCTCCAGCGTGAAAGCCAGGTATCCTAGCCACTAGACCACATGGGACGTTGTGTTTATTACCGCGGACCGCAGATTGTTAAGCAATAAATTACATGCTCCTGAAAATTATTTGAGTCATTAAAACTAAAACTAGATTCGCATGCCGGGAATCGAACCCGCGCCTCCTGGGTGAAAGCCAGGTATCCAAGCCACTAGACCACATGGGACGTTGTTTTTATCACCGCGGACTTCAGATTGTAAATCAATTTATTACATGCTCCTTAAAATTATTCGAGTCATTAAAACTAATTTCCCATGCCGGGATCCGAACCCGGGCCTCCTGGGTGAAAGCCAGGTATCCTAGCCACTAGACCACATGAGACGGTGTGTTCATCACCGCGGACCTCAGATTGTATAGCAATATATTACATGCTCCTGAAAATTATTTGAGTCATTAAAACTAGTTTCCCATGCCGGGAATCGAACCCGGGCCTCCTGGGTGAAAGCCAGGTATCCTAGCCACTAGACCACATGGGACGCTGTGTTTATAATTGCGGACCTCAGATTGTAAAGAAATATATTACGTGCTCCTGAAAATTATTTGAGTCATTAAAACTAAAACTAGATTCCCATGCCGTGAATCGAAGCCGTGCCTCCTGGGTGAAAGCCAGGTATCCTAGCCACTAGACCACATGGGACGTTGTGTTTATCATTGCGGACCTCAGCTTGTAAATCAATATATTACATGCTACTGAAAATTATTTAAGTCATTAAAACTTAAACTAGTTTCCCATGCCGGGAATCGAACCCAGGCCTCCTAGGTGAAAGCCAGGTATCCTAGCGTTAATAAACACAATGTCCCGCTACATGGGACGTTGTGTTTATTATCGCGGACCTCAGCTTGTTAAGCAATAAATTACATGCTCCTGAAAATTATTCCAGTCATTAAAACTAATTTCCCGTGCCGGGAATCGAACCCGGGCCTTTTGGGTGAAAGCCAGGTATCCAAGCCACTAGACCACATGGGACGGTGTGTTTACTGCCGCGTACCTCAGATTGTAAAGCAATATATTACATGCTCCTGAAAATTTTTGAGTCATTAAAACTAAAACCCCAATCCCATGCCGGGAATCAAACATGGGCCTCCTGGGTGAAAGCCAGGTAACCTAGCCACTAGACCACATGGGACGTTGTGTTTATCATTGCGGACCTCAGATTGTAAAGCAATATATTACGTCCTCCTGAAAATTATTTGAGTCATTAAAACTAAAACTAGATTCCCATTTTCGGAATCGAATCCGGGCCTTCTGGGTGAAAGCCAGGTATGGTAGCTACTACACCACATGGGAAGTAGGTTTTATTGCCGCGGACCTCAGCTTGTAAATCAATATATCACATGCTCCTAAATATTATTCGATTCATTAAAACTAGTTTCCCATGCCGGGAATCGAAACCGGGCCTCCTGGGTGAAAGCCAGGTATCCTAGCCACTAGACCACATGGGACGGTGTGTTTCTTACCGCGGACCTCAGATTGTTAAGCAATAAATTACATGCTCCTGAAAATTATTTCAGTCATTAAGACTAATTTCCCATCCCGGGAATCGAACCCGGGCCTCCTGGGTGAAAGCCAGGTATCCTAGCCACTAGACCACATGGGACGTTGTGTTTATTACCGTGGACCTCAGATTGTAAATCAATATCTTACATGCTTCTGAAAATTATTCGAGTCATTAAAACTAATTTACCATGCCGGGAATCGAACCCGGGCCTCCTGGGTGAGAGCCAGGTATCCTAGCCACTAGACCACATGGGACGGTCTGTTCATCACCGCGGACCTCAGATTGTAAAGCAATATATTACGTGCTCCTGAAAATTATTTGAGTCATTAAAACTAAAACTAGATTCGCATGCCGGGAATCGAATCCGAGCCTCCTGGGTGAAAGCCAGGTATCCTAGCCACTAGACCAGATGGGACGCTGTGTTTATTACCGCGTACATCAGATTGTAACGCAATATATTACATGCTCCTGAAAATTATTCGAGTCATTAAAACTATTTTCCCATACCGGGATTCGAACCCGGGCCTCCTGGTTGAAAGCCAGGTATCCAAGCCATTTGGGCACACGGGACGTTGTGTTCATCACCGCGGACCTCAGATTGTAAATCAATATATTACATGCTCCTGAAAATTATTTGAGTCATTAAAACTAGTTTCCCATGCCGGGAATCGAACCCGGGCCTCCTGGGTGAAAGCCAGGTATGCTAGCCACTAGACCACATGAGACGTTGTGTTTATTACTGCGGACCTCAAATTGTAAATCAATATATTACATGCTCCTGAAAATTATTCGAGTCATTAAAACTAATTTCCCACGCCGGGAATCGAACCCGGGCCTCCTGGGTAAGAGCCAGGTATCCTAGCCACTAGACCACATGGGACGTTGTGTTTATTACTGCGGACCTCAAATTGTAAATCAATATATTACATGCTCCTGAAAATTATTAGAGTCATTAAAACTAATTTCCCATGCCGGGAATTTAACCCGGGCCTCCTGGGTGAGACCCAGGTATCCTAGCCACTAGACCACATGGGACAGTGTGTTCAACACCCCGGACCTCAGATTGTAAAGCAATACATTACGTGCTCCTGAAAATTATTTGAGTCATTAAAACTAATTTCCCACGCCGGGAATCGAACCCGGGCCTCCTGGGTGAAAGCCAGGTATCCTAGCCACTAGACCACATGGGACGTTGTGTTTGTTACCGCGGACCTCAGATTGTAAATCAATATATTACATGCTCCTGAAAATTATTTGAGTCATTAAAACTAATTTCCCATGCCGGGAATCGAACCCGGGCCTCCTGTGTGAGAGCCAGGTATCCTAGCCACTAGTCCACATGGAACGGTGTGTATCTTTCCGCGGACCTCAGATTGTAAATCAATATATTACATGCTCCTGAAAATTATTGGAGTCATTAAAAGTAATTTCCCATGCCGGGAATCGAACCCGGGCCTCCTGGGTGAAAGCCAGGTATCCTAGCCACTAGACCACATGGGACGTTGTGTTTGTTTCCGCGGACCTCAGATTGTAAATCAATATATTACATGCTCCTGAAAATTATTTGAGTCATTAAAACTAATTTCCCATGCCGGGAATCGAACCCGTGCCTCCTGGGTGAGAGCCAGGTATCCTAGCCATTAGTCCACATGGAACGGTGTGTTTATCACCGCGGACCTCAGATTGTAAAGCAATATATTACATGCTCCTGAAAATTATTTGAGTCATTAAAACTAGATTCGCATGCCGGGAATCGAACCCGCGCCTCCTGGGAGAAAGCCAGGTATCCAAGCCACTAGGCCACATGGAACGTTGTGTTTAACACCGCGGACCTCAGATTGTAAAGCAATATATTACATGATCCTGAAAATTTTTCGAGTCATTAAAACTAATTTCCCATGCCGGGATCCGAACCCGGGCCTCCAGCGTGAAAGCCAGGTATCCTAGCCACTAGACCACATGGGACGTTGTGTTTATTACCGCGGACCTCAGATTGTTAAGCAATAAATTACATGCTCCTGAAAATTATTTGAGTCATTAAAACTAAAACTAGATTCGCATGCCGGGAATCGAACCCGCGCCTCCTGGGTGAAAGCCAGGTATCCAAGCCACTAGACCACATGGGACGTTGTCTTTATCACCGCGGACCTCAGATTGTAAATCAATTTATTACATGCTCCTTAAAATTATTCGAGTCATTAAAACTAATTTCCCATGCCGGGATCCGAACCCGGGCCTCCTGGGTGAAAGCCAGGTATCCTAGCCACTAGACCACATGGGACGGTGTGTTCATCACCGCGGACCTCAGATTGTATAGCAATATATTACATGCTCCTGAAAATTATTTGAGTCATTAAAACTAGTTTCCCATGCCGGGAATCGAACCCGGGCCTCCTGGGTGAAAGCCAGGTATCCTAGCCACTAGACCACATGGGACGTTGTGTTTATAATTGCGGACCTCAGATTGTAAAGAAATATATTACGTGCTCCTGAAAATTATTTGGGTCATTAAAACTAAAACTAGATTCCCATGCCGTGAATCGAAGCCGTGCCTCCTGGGTGAAAGCCAGGTATCCTAGCCACTAGACCACATGGGACGTTGTGTTTATCATTGCGGACCTCAGCTTGTAAATCAATATATTACATGCTACTGAAAATTATTTAAGTCATTAAAACTTAAACTAGTTTCCCATGCCGGGAATCGAACCCAGGCCTCCTAGGTGAAAGCCAGGTATCCTAGCGTTAATAAACACAATGTCCCGCTACATGGGACGTTGTGTTTATTATCGCGGACCTCAGCTTGTTAAGCAATAAATTACATGCTCCTGAAAATTATTCCAGTCATTAAAACTAATTTCCCGTGCCGGGAATCGAACCCGGGCCTTTTGGGTGAAAGCCAGGTATCCAAGCCACTAGACCACATGGGACGGTGTGTTTACTGCCGCGTACCTCAGATTGTAAAGCAATATATTACATGCTCCTGAAAATTTTTGAGTCATTAAAACTAAAACCCCAATCCCATGCCGGGAATCAAACATGGGCCTCCTGGGTGAAAGCCAGGTAACCTAGCCACTAGACCACATGGGACGTTGTGTTTATCATTGCGGACCTCAGATTGTAAAGCAATATATTACGTCCTCCTGAAAATTATTTGAGTCATTAAAACTAAAACTAGATTCCCATTTTCGGAATCGAATCCGGGCCTTCTGGGTGAAAGCCAGGTATGGTAGCTACTACACCACATGGGAAGTAGGTTTTATTGCCGCGGACCTCAGCTTGTAAATCAATATATCACATGCTCCTAAATATTATTCGATTCATTAAAACTAGTTTCCCATGCCGGGAATCGAAACCGGGCCTCCTGGGTGAAAGCCAGGTATCCTAGCCACTAGACCACATGGGACGGTGTGTTTCTTACCGCGGACCTCAGATTGTTAAGCAATAAATTACATGCTCCTGAAAATTATTTCAGTCATTAAGACTAATTTCCCATCCCGGGAATCGAACCCGGGCCTCCTGGGTGAAAGCCAGGTATCCTAGCCACAAGACCACATGGGACGTTGTGTTTATTACCGTGGACCTCAGATTGTAAATCAATATCTTACATGCTTCTGAAAATTATTCGAGTCATTAAAACTAATTTACCATGCCGGGAATCGAACCCGGGCCTCCTGGGTGAGAGCCAGGTATCCTAGCCACTAGACCACATGGGACGGTCTGTTCATCACCGCGGACCTCAGATTGTAAAGCAATATATTACGTGCTCCTGAAAATTATTTGAGTCATTAAAACTAAAACTAGATTCGCATGCCGGGAATCGAATCCGAGCCTCCTGGGTGAAAGCCAGGTATCCTAGCCACTAGACCAGATGGGACGCTGTGTTTATTACCGCGTACCTCAGATTGTAACGCAATATATTACATGCTCCTGAAAATTATTCGAGTCATTAAAACTATTTTCCCATACCGGGATTCGAACCCGGGCCTCCTGGTTGAAAGCCAGGTATCCAAGCCATTTGGGCACACGGGACGTTGTGTTCATCACTGCGGACCTCAGATTGTAAATCAATATATTACATGCTCCTGAAAATTATTTGAGTCATTAAAACTAGTTTCCCATGCCGGGAATCGAACCCGGGCCTCCTGGGTGAAAGCCAGGTATGCTAGCCACTAGACCACATGAGACGTTGTGTTTATTACTGCGGACCTCAAATTGTAAATCAATATATTACATGCTCCTGAAAATTATTCGAGTCATTAAAACTAATTTCCCACGCCGGGAATCGAACCCGGGCCTCCTGGGTAAGAGCCAGGTATCCTAGCCACTAGACCACATGGGACGTTGTGTTTATTACTGCGGACCTCAAATTGTAAATCAATATATTACATGCTCCTGAAAATTATTAGAGTCATTAAAACTAATTTCCCATGCCGGGAATTTAACCCGGGCCTCCTGGGTGAGACCCAGGTATCCTAGCCACTAGACCACATGGGACAGTGTGTTCAACACCCCGGACCTCAGATTGTAAAGCAATACATTACGTGCTCCTGAAAATTATTTGAGTCATTAAAACTAATTTCCCACGCCGGGAATCGAACCCGGGCCTCCTGGGTGAAAGCCAGGTATCCTAGCCACTAGACCACATGGGACGTTGTGTTTGTTACCGCGGACCTCAGATTGTAAATCAATATATTACATGCTCCTGAAAATTATTTGAGTCATTAAAACTAATTTCCCATGCCGGGAATCGAACCCGGGCCTCCTGTGTGAGAGCCAGGTATCCTAGCCACTAGTCCACATGGAACGGTGTGTATCTTTCCGCGGACCTCAGATTGTAAATCAATATATTACATGCTCCTGAAAATTATTGGAGTCATTAAAAGTAATTTCCCATGCCGGGAATCGAACCCGGGCCTCCTGGGTGAAAGCCAGGTATCCTAGCCACTAGAGCACATGGGACGTTGTGTTTGTTTCCGCGGACCTCAGATTGTAAATCAATATATTACATGCTCCTGAAAATTATTTGAGTCATTAAAACTAATTTCCCATGCCGGGAATCGAACCCGTGCCTCCTGGGTGAGAGCCAGGTATCCTAGCCATTAGTTCACATGGAACGGTGTGTTTATCACCGCGGACCTCAGATTGTAAAGCAATATATTACATGCTCCTGAAAATTATTTGAGTCATCAAAACTAGTTTCCCATGCCGGGAATCGAACCCGGGCCTCCTGGGTGAGAGCCAGGTATCCTAGCCACTAGTCCACATGGAACGGTGTGTTTATCACCGCGGACCTCAGATTGTAAAGCAATATATTACATGCTCCTGAAAATTATTTGAGTCATTAAAACTAATTTCCCATGCCGGGAATCGAACCCGGGCCTCCTGGGTGAGAGCCAGGTATCCTTGCCACTAGACCACATGGGACGTTGTGTTTCTTACCGCGGACCTCAGATTGTTAAGCAATAAATTACATGCTCCTGAAAATTATTTGAGTCAAAAAACTTATTTCCCATGCCGGGAACCGAACCCGGGCCTCCTGGGTGAAAGCCAGGTATCCTAGCCACTAGACCACATGGGACGTTATGTTTATCATTGCGGACCTCAGATTGTAAAGCAATATATTACGTGCACCTGAAAATTATTTGAGTCATTAAAACTAAAACTAGATTCCCATGCTGGGAATCGAATCCGGGCCTCCTGGGTGACAACCAGGTATGGTAGCCACTACACCACATGGGAAGTAGGTTTTATTGCCACGGACCTCAGATTGTTAAGCAATAAATTACATGCTCCTGAAAATTATTTGAGTCATTAAAACTAATTTCCCATGCCGGGAATCGAACCCGGGCCTCCTGGGTGAAAGCCAGGTACCCAAGCCACTAGACCACATGGGACGTTATGTTTATCATTGCGGACCTCAGATTGTAAATCAATATATTACATGCTCCTGAAAATTATTCGAGTCTTTAAAACTAAAACTATTTCCCCGTGCCGGGATTCGAACCCGGGCCTCCTGGTTGAAAGATAGGTATCCAAGCCATTTGACCACACGGGACGTTGTGTTTATCACCGCGGACCTCAGATTGTAAATTAATATATTACATGCTCCTGAAAATTGTTCGAGTCATTAAAACTAATTTCCCATGCCGGGAATCGAACCCGGGCTTCCTGGATGAGAGCCAGGTATCCTAGCCACTAGACCACACGGGACGTTGTGTTTATCACCACGGACCTCAGATTGTAAATCAATATATTACATGCTCCTGAAAATTATTCGGGTCATTAAAACTAATTTCCCATGCTGGGAATCGAACCCGGGCCTCCTGGGTGAAAGCCAGGTATCCTACCCACTAGACCACACGGGACGTTGTGTTTATCACCGCGGACCTCAGATTGTAAATCAATATATTACATGCTCCTGAAAATTATTCGAGTCGTTAAAACTAATTTCCCATGCTGGAAACCGAACCCGGGCCTCCTGGTTGAAAGCCAGGTAACCTAATCACTAGACCACATGGGACGTTCTGTTTGTTACCGCGGACCTCAGATTGTAAATCAATATATCACATTCTCCTGAAAATTATTCGAGTCGTTAAAAGTAATTTGCCATGCCGGGAATCGAACACGGGCCTTGTGGGTGAAAGCCAGGTAACCTAGCCACTAGACCACATGGGACGTTCTGTTTATCATTGCGAACCTCAGATTGTAAATCAATATATCACATGCTCCTGAAAATTATTCGAGTCATTAAAAGTAATTTCCCTTGCCAGGAATCGAACCCGGGCCTCCTGGGTGAAAGCCAGGTAACCTAGCCACTAGACCACATGGGACGGTGTGTTTATCACCGCGGGCTTCAGATTGTAAATCAATATATTACATGCTTCTGAAAATTATTCGACTCATTGAAACTAATTTCCCATGCCGGGAATCGAACCCGGGCCTCCTGGGTGAAAGCCAGGTATCCTAGCCACTAGACCACTTGCGACGGTGTGTTCATCACCGCGGACCTCAGATTGTAAAGCAATATATTACATGCTCCTGAAAATTATTTGAGTCATTAAAACTAGTTTCCCATGCCGGGAATCGAACCCGGGTCTAGTGGGTGAAAGCCAGGTATCCTAGCCACTAGACCACATGCGACGGTGTGCTCATCACCGCGGACCTCAGATTGTATAGCAATATATTACATGCTCCTGAAAATTATTTGAGTCATTAAAACTAGTTTCCCATGCAGGGAATCGAACCCGGGCCTCCTGGGTGAGAGCCAGGTATCCTAGCCACTAGACCACATGGGACGTTGTGTTTATCATTGCGGATCTCAGATTGTAAAGCAATATATTACGTGCTCCTGAAAATTATTTGAGTCATTAAAACTAAAACTAGATTCCCATGCCGTGAATCGAACCCGGGCCTCTTAGGTGAAAGCCAGGTACCCAAGCCACTAGACCACACGGGACGTTGTGTTTATCACCGCGGACCTCAGATTGTAAATCAATATATTACATGCTCCTGAAAATTATTCGGGTCATTAAAACTAATTTCCCATGCTGGGAATCGAACCCGGGCCTCCTGGGTGAAAGCCAGGTATCCTAGCCACTAGACCACACGGGACGTTGTGTTTATTACCGCGGACCTCAGCTTGTAAATAAATATATTACATACTCCTGAAACTTATTCGAGTCATTAAAACTAGTTTCCCATGCCGGGAATTAAAACCGGGCCTCCTGGGTGAGAACCAGGTATCCTAGCCACTAGACCACATGGGACGGTGTGTTTATCACCGCGGACCTCAGATTGTTAAGCAATAAATTACATGCTCCTGAAAATTATTCGAGTCATTAAAACTAATTTCCCGTGCCGGGAATCGAACCCGGGTCTCCTGGGTGAAAGCCAGGTATCCTAGCCACTAGACCACATGGTACGAAGGTTTAATTGCCCCGGACCTCAGATTGTAAATCAATATATTACATGCTCCTGAAAATTATTTAAGTCATTAGAACTAAAACTAGTTTCCCATGCGGGGAATCGAACCCGGGCCTCCTAGGTGAAAGCCAGGTATCCTAGCGTTAATAAACACAATGTCCCACTACATGGGACGTTGTGTTTATTACCGGGGACCTCAGCTTGTAAATAAATATATTACATACTCCTGAAACTTATTCGAGTCATTAAAACTAGTTTCCCATGCCGGGAATCAAACCCGTGCGTCCTAGCTCTGAGCCCACTGATTATATGGTCTGAAGTCGTTCGTTGCTTTGCAGCTTAAACCATAGTTCGTATGGCGGGGACCAAACCGGGAATTGCTATGCAAGGTTAGGTATTCTTGAAACAATGTTTTAGACCTGTCAGAGCGGATACTGACACTTGGAAAGAAATTAAGTGTCACTAAACTAAACTGAAAACCTACTTCCATGCCAAAAATCGAAGCCGGTTCTCTTGAACGGGATGCAGAATACCTAATCATTAAACTATACTCGACGATAACCTCTGGGAGCGAACTTTACAAATACATTATTATAAGCTCTTGACAACTTTGTTACATGATACTGAAAGCTCACTGAAAGCTTACCTCTCGTGCTCGGAGTTAAATCCGAATATCCAATCCCTAGTTACTGGACCATGAAAAGGGATTTTATTTGGGACTGGATTCTGATGGTGGAGATGGGAGCAGAAAGTTTGCTCATGTTGGTTGATATAGGGAGACAGTACAGCTCTGCTATGCATCTCAAGTTTTGTGTTTGAATTAGTTCCTGGTCAGATACCGTTAACTTCAAGATGAAGTAATAACACTGATTTTAGACAGATTTCTTCACTGTAATGTAATTGTATGCGTAATTTAAAAATATTCTTGTATTTAATTAAAGATTGATTTAACGTTATTTAGCTCAAAGTCAGCTTCTTTCAGGCTGGCCGTGTTTACATGGCATTAAAATAGGAGGGGGGGGGGGGAGAATTTAAGAAATTAAATTGTAACTAAGTTTGTCGCGACCCACAGCAATCATCCAGATGGTTTCGTGTTAACGTGTGAGGCACTCATTTGGAGATCGTGGGTTTGAATCTCGTTAGGGGTGTCACTTGGTCATCTTTCTGGGAACTTGTGGTGCAGTCATACTTGCAGCGATGTCAGGATTACCATTGTTCTGGAAACGTTCTACTAGGTGGTACGGGTTCGCAAATCATTCTGTGGATTTGGCGCACCTTTGTTCCAGACAGGTTCTCCCTTTGTTCTAGGAACCACATAAGACAATGAACCTATATCCTGTGCTGGATTCCAGTGGTTCATAGTCACATCATCCTAACGGAACGGGATGGCTCTTCTGTGACCCGCATGGTCCGTGGCTGACCTCCCTGACCCATGGTCCATTTCGAGTCTTTTCCCGAGTAGCCAGGCGAATGCTGCGTAGTTGAACTATATCCCCCGAATGTCCTGTCCCTCCATTTCATCTGCACTATCATTTCACATCATGTCTCATCTGGTAGTTTATTTCAGGGTAGAAGTGTCGGAGGGTGTTTCGGCGGTGCATGGCAGGATGATAGCTTTGAGAAAAGTCTTCCTTCTTTAGTAGGACGGTTGCCGGTCTCCGAACCCAAGTATCGTGGTTGGGCTGTTCCCAAAGGATGTCCGTTGGTCTTGCCTGCCGAGTGTCTAGTAAAATGTTGGGACCCTGCCTCCAGCTCTGTCGTGGCTCCTTGGGGCGGTCACCCTCTGTCTCTTCTCGACCTGCATGTACGATTTACAACTTTACGATGACTAAAATAAATATATAATTTTCATCTCGACAACGAGGCAATTAAAGGTAAGTTTAATGAGTAAACATTCCCGCATAAGTGTCCAAACCTTGGTTCAGATTTCTCAGATAGTGCAGTTTTGTGTAAACAGATTAGCTTATGATGTGCACTAATTCGCGATCCCATTGACCAAGCAGATTTGTATAGAAGGGTTTGAAAATAAAGGCTAAGTATAGGTTTTATCCAATATGAACAAAGTATGATACTTGACACTCATTCGATTCTCAAGAGAGTACTGTCAAGTGTAAACTTTCAATTTGTCAGAATTTCTTGAGTGCATCTTATAGACTGAACCTTTTCCGGATTCTTAGCTACACCAGTTTATGAGATTACGGGGTCCAATTGAATCTTCTTGCAAAGGTATATGCATACATGTGCAAATGTGTATGTATATACATGCGGACCTTCTGCTTTATTTACGCTATAGATATGTGTAATTTTCAGATCTAAGATTTACAGGACTGGACTGTCTGTATGTTATCATAAGCAGGTTAACCACCTGAGCTGCTTAGCAGCTTTAAAAGCCACCTAAGTACCTTAACATACACATGTACAGTACTTTGCATGTTAGATGTGCACACAAGTTGTAAACAAATACATATGTATGTTATAAGGCTCAAAGAGAAAAATAACAATGACTTCTGTATGAGAAAAGTATAAAATGGAGAACAATAATGCATATTTCGGAAATGGTAAATTGTACAACAAAGTGTGTTTTATATAAATTGTGTCTTTTAACGATGTGTACATTTTCTGCATATCAAGTAAGATTGTCTATTTCTTCAGTTTACGAATTATGTAAAATCACTCAAAATGAAGACTTCAGAGGCATTTTTTTAAAAATTTTACGTCCTCCAACGTTAAGTCATATCGGACGGTGAATGAAATGGGTGAAATGATGTTGAAATGTGTCCAGGGTCCATGGAGCTTAGAGCTACCCGACATTCGTCTTTAAGGAAAGGGAAAACCCTGCCCGCCTCGGCAGCGTAAATGGTAGCGTGTCTGCCTCACGTTCAAGAGGTCCCGAGTTGAAATCTCGGTCAGGATGAGTTACCTATATAATTCCCGGGTTTTCCCTTATCCTTAAAGACGAATGTCAGGTAGCTCTAAGCTCCATGGACCCCGGACTCATTTGAGCATCATTTCACCAATTTCATTTATCGTCCAATATGACTTAATGATGGAGGACGTAAATTACAAAAAGGGAAACTCCGGGAAAAAACTCACCTGACCGAGATTCGAACTCGGGACCTCTTGAACGTGAGGCAGACACGCTACCATCTACGCTACCGAGGCGGGCAGGTTTCAGAGGCAATTCTCAGAATAGTTAAGATATGAATTTCATTTGTCATAAAAATAACAAAAATATGGTGTTATAATCAAAATCGTAAAAGCTATTTACCAGAAAATCAGAATGTTTTAAAATTTTTCCACGCAAGTTGTACTTCAGGTTAGAGCGCTTTTGTTAAACATTTTCAGGTAGCATCCTTGGAAGATCCCAAATTTAAAATTCTTCTTCTTCCTTCTTCTAGAGTATGAGAAATCCTTGTTTGTTCCCAAAGTTCAAGCTTCATCCTCATTTGTTGAATATCCACTCTATCCATGTCTCTCTTTTGTCGTTCAATGGGATGGATTACCTTCTTCCGCTCTCTTTGCCAACCGATGTTCTTCTTTTCTATCTGTGTGCTCCTTACATTTTTTTTCTTCGCTCCTTCATAAACCTTGTAACATCTATGGTGTAGTTTTTTTCTTATAACTGTATTATGTATTCTTCAAATAATGTTTTTCCTTTGGTTGTCCTAAATATCCTCATTTCATATTATTAGGATTTTTCTTCTTCGAGCATCTGCTCATGCTTCTGCTCTGTATACTAAGATCGATCTTACAACTGATTTATAAAACCTTATTTTACTTTCTAAATTTAAATATTCATTTCTCGAAATTATGTCCTTCATATACCCTGATATTTGTGCTGCCTTATCTCCTTGTTTCTGTACTTCATTATATAGATTTCTGTTATTTGTAATATGAGATGCAAAATAACTGGATTCCAAGACTTGCTCAATTACATTCCTTTCCAGTTTTAATTTGCATTTAATTGGCTGCTTCGAAAAGTAATACTAGGTATACTATTTACTTACTTACACATATTCACGTATTTTATAAGTATCTAGTAGAAAAAGTAATGAACTAAAATGGTTAGAGAGATGTAATATGTCAGAATTGTGATAAATAATAATAAACTTTTTATTCATGTTATTCATGAAATATTCTAATAAATTTGATTCCAAATTTTGTGTTGAATAAGATGAGATATCTAGTGCTACACCGTCGAGAGTTATTTCGACAATTCTTGCTGATATTGTTACCGTGATATCTGACTTTAAAGAAAATGTTTATGGAGGAAACAAGTGATGAGGAAGGAGGTGTTGGATGCCGATAAAGGGCAGGATATTTTAGCTTTGTTAGGTAAAAGAGAACCGGTCTAGCCAGACGGGAGTTCTCCCCCAGTTTGGTGAAACTGGATCGTGAATATCCGTTCAGCCGTTGCCGAATATAGACTGGAGTCCTTTCTCCTGTGATGGATAGCGTCCATCCTGCAGTCCCTCCCTAATATCCCTTTAGTGCTATACACAAAACAAAGTATCTTTTTATCTTGCTTTACCTTTAAGATCCATCACATCTTGATTCCAGAAAGGTGTGTATTATGAAACCATCATCTAATGAACTTAAAGAAAGTGTTAATAATAATTTCAGTGCTTTTAAAAATACTGCTAGAGAGTCCTACGCTCAAAAGCATTTTATTCTGTACAAAATTATCTGAATGACAAATTATCCTGATAACGCCTATGTAGCAGAATCTGTTCTAATGACAATTCATTGCCAGTTTACCTTTGATGCCACTTCAAAAGCTAAGGTATATGTTTATGTATTTAAAGAACTGATAATAAATGTCATCCATTGCAAATCCAATATAACATATTGAGAAGTACTGACAAAAGTCAAGCGAAACTTAACAAAATAAATAAACAAATGACACTGCCAGACTATCTTTACATATACCTACACATTTACTAGTCTTCTAACTGCAGATTTTGTGTCATATATAATTATCCTTGCCTTGTTTTTCATATTGTCTATCTCGTATGTCCTTGATGTTCAATATTCAAGTGAAACTGTGTATTTTTTGACATGTTCAATGTTCACATGCCTTTGTGGCTACTCTGGCTTTGTGGGTTCGTAGAATTAAAAGTCCAATTTGCAGACATTAAAAATCGTTCTTTATTTGCGTAGGAATACACTGTTCCTTTCTCAAGTAACAACATTACGTCACATACACACCACAGTCTACCAAGGTCGATGACAATAACAAACAACGTTCTGATCAGCTCTCAACACTCTCAGCTGTTCTCTGCCTACTCACTCCTGTTTCACAACTCACATCCTTAAATACCTCATTCATAATTCGAGACTGTTCTGTACAACCACTAGATGTTTCTAGAATAAACAACGCATCTAGTGACGTAATCCGAATATTCTATCACCTTCCAGAAGCGTGAAACCCTATATGGATAAAATAATGCAAATATAGATTATAAGGCATCAAAACATCTAAGTTTATAAAGAAACTCAACTCACACGTTGAATGATAATGTATGACAAATCCTTTTCAAAGCGAGGTCAGCGACAAAAGTAACATAAACAACTAAGTCGACTATAGTCGCGCTGGTGGAACGGTTAGTCGCGCTGCTCCAACGGTTACTATGGACTTATCTTTGGTAATAGATATCTCTCAGATAACGCACTGATTATTCTTGTCAGAGTAAGAGAGGTACTGACGCGCCTCCCGTTCGTGTGCTAAGCACCAATGAACGCCTTACTTCAGTCAATGGAATTCGCAGAAATCACAAATGACAAATATATGCTCACTCCACGTGGAGTAATCAGTGCGTTATAGGATAGGTATCTATTTAAATTAATTAACCACTGACGCTACAGCCCTTAGAGGGCCAAGGCCTACCAACCCGACTGCCGGCCTCACGCCCACTTACGCACGGCAGAGGTGGACGATCATCCAACCGATACGGGCTGGAGATGTGGTCAGCATCTTGGCATCCCCTAGCCGGAATGTTGGTTTCCGTGACCAGGGCCGCTTACCTAGCGTAAGCACCTCACTTTCCTCACGATGCTGAGTGGGCACCGGTCCTAAAATCCCCACCAAATGGGTGGGATCGAACCCGGGTCGCTTTCCGTGGCCAGGGACCAAAGCATGCTGCCTTAGCTCGCTACGCCACGGCGCAGGACGAGGTATCTATTACCAAAGATAAATTCATGGTAACCGTTCCAGCAGCGGGGCTATACCCATAAACGCACCTGCTATCGTCAGTCATGCCGAGAGGCAGATTTGAAGCAAATGAAACTCTTTATTTCGTGTTGAGAATCAACACGCAATTCAGATAAATTAACTCTGTTACGTAATATATTTAATCCATGCGGTTATGAAAATATAAATTTGACAATTCTCTTCGGACATATTAAGATACGAGGGTCATTTGATAAGTCTGGCAATTTTCAATGAAGGGATGGAAATTTTGTTGTTGCAACTTTTGGGTGCTAAACTTTATTATTCAAAATATTATACAGAAAATTTGTATGTGCTAATATATAGTTCATTGTTGACAGCCATCTGAACTAGTCAGTGTGAAAGTTGTGATTGAAAATGCAAAAAACAGAATTTCGTGCTGTTATTAAACATTTGCATTTGAAGGGCTATACTGTGGCACAAGTCAAAACTGAATTGAAGTTTACGCGAACTCTGCACCAATATTGAAGACCATTTACTTTTGGATTAATGAATTCGAACGTGGCGTGAAAGCACCGAAGGTGAATCGCGCTCTGGTCGTCCAATTGAGTTTACCTCACAGGACACCATTGAAAAAATCCACGATATGTTTATGCAAGACCGCCGAATCACAATTCCTTGAGATTGCAGAGCCTGTAGGCATATCAATGGAGCGGGTTCACAATATCGTGCATGAAAAATTAGCAACGAAAAAGCTGTGTGCAAGATGGGTGCCAGATAGCTCACAATCAACAAAAACGCGTCCAAAACAACTCTTCTACCGAGTGTTTGGCGATGTTTATTCGCAATGCGCAAGAGCTTTTGGGCCGATTTGTGACCATGGATGAAATTTGGATCCATCATTACACAACAGAGTCAAAACAGCAGTCAAAGCAATGGACAAACGCTGGCGAAAGTGCACCAAAGAAGGCAAGGATCATTTTGTCAGCTGGTAAGGTGATGACCACTGTTTTTTGGGATTCTCAAAGAATAATCCTCATAGACTACTTGGAAAAAGGTAGAAACATAACTGGAGCCTATTATATTTCATTGTTAGATCGTTTGCAACATGAGTTGACTGAAAAGAGACCCAGACTGAAACGCAAAAAAAATGTTCTTTCACCAGGATAATCCACCATCTCACACGTCAGCAATCGCAATGGCGAAAGTGCATGAGTTGGGCTTTGAACTGGTTCCTCATCCACCTTAATCACCAGACTTAGCTCCAAGTGACTTCTTCCTGTTCCCAAACTTGAAAATTTGGCTTGGTAGTTAAGAAATTTTCATCAAATGAAGAAGTGCTAGTCACCGTCAACGAGTATTTTGCAGACCTTGACGGTACCAATTTTTCCGACAGTATGAAAAAGCTGGAACGTCGCTGGACCAAGTGTATAGTCATCAATATAAACTACGTCGAGAAATAAGGTGAGATGTTCAAATATATTCTTCGTTTTTTACCAGACTTATCAAACGATCCTCGTATATCATGTTAAGTAACCAACTCATTTTTACCGCACGACAGGAGCCAATGAGAGGTGATTAGGTCACGTGAGCGTTATGAAATATGGGGCAAACTTATCTGAAACAACGTTAAAACAAAGATTAGTGTACGCAAATCAATCTGTAGTAATCTAATCTACTACAACTTATGTTTTATTTTTATCTTTTATTGTTCTTTTATTACTCACATCACAATGAGTAAAGTTACATGTTTGATTTACTTTGTATGCTACTGTAGTTCTACCTTTATCTAAGCTTCAGACATTAATTTGCATTGAATAATTACATTAAACACAGTTCTTTAATTAAGTTTCCTTGAATTAATAGCACTAACTATATATTGTAAATATTCTTTCTTGTATTAATCCACTAATTTTGTTTTAGTTGGTGACCCTGCTACTTGTTTGAATTTTTTCCTTCGAATGTTTTTCTTTCCCCTTTCAGTCTAATGCAGACATACTATATGGGAGATATATAAAACTCAGTTCGAGTCTTCTGTAATATGAAATCCATAAAAGTATCTCTTTAGTCTTCCACGTCCTGGGATTGTTGTCAAAAGCCATTGTTCAAATCATTCTTTGTGCAAAAGTTCGAAAGTATTTCCTTGAATCATATTTTAAAATTGCATTTCTCAATGTGTTATATTTTCTTAGTTAATATATTTGGTATGTAAGATTTTCATCTTTATTTTTAATTTTTAATTCTTTTATTTGATGGGTTATTAAAATACGTAAAGTTTATTTGTAGACCTTAAAACCACTGCCTATTTTGTCATATTCTGGCATCTTCTTAATAGTGCTCTTTGTAATTCTCTTCCAGTAACATTCAGTTTGATAATAAAGTTAAGTAGTTACGTTTCTTTGACGCAATTAATTTTCAATAATCACGCATCTCCTGGCCTGGCATTTAATTTACTGAAGTTCTTGAGTTTCGTGATATGCTATGCGTATAATGTCAAAAATGGACTAACCTATTCATACTCTGTGCCTGCCATCTAGTGCCCGGTCATACATTTGGGCCTTGTGATCGTGATTTCGGCCTTATAGAAAAAAAAAAAAAACAAGCCAAGCAGCTTACATTTATGTTCCACATCAAAGGATGGAGTTAGAGAAAAACACAGGGTAAAGAATCCTTTTCATGTTGTTAAAATGAAAACTAACACGTTCATCTCTGCAAAGCCTTTTCATGATAAAGAACAGAAAAGAGCAGTTTCAGAATCTGGTAAGTGCAAGGTGAGCAAGGTGACATGCATGAAAGTATTTAAAGACCATCCGTTTAAGTTATACTTTAAATGCACTTACGGTGGTATTGAGGATTATGGCACTTTGGACATTAGAAGGAAAATATCTGGTAAACTGTGGTTTAGTTATATGACATTTCCTCCAAAACACAATGGTCCTGCAAGATTAAAAGGCTTAATGGATCTGATGAATTATATCCCACCAATTTATTATGAGTACCATAAAGCTCTTAAATCTGAGACCACAGCTTCTCAGAATATTATTGATGAAGCATTTCTGATCAGCCGGACTACAGCCGAAAAGGTTGTAACTACTTCACAAAAAGATATACCTACTTATTGAAAAGTGGAATAAACCAAAGCATACCTTGTTTAAAAACCAAAAGAGATACTTAATTATTAGCTTTACCTAAAAGTTATCTCAAATGTATTTAGAATAAAACTTTAATGAGTGGTGACAAATGTTTTTACCTTATTTTTCATATTTTACTTTTATTAATGTTGTTATATTAGTCTTGTTTTGGGGTCTATTAAGGATGACACTGATAACTAAACTGTATTCTTGAGGCTCATATTCTCAGAAATGAAATAAAATAATCTTAACAAATCCTTTCAACCTTATTCACAAAACAACATTTTTCTCCATTTTTAAAAAACGTGGGTTAACCCGTTTTTTCTGGGCATGTCTTCATTTCTTCAATATCTTCCACTGCCTTCCAAATTGGAATTTTTTCAGCTTTGTTTTTAGTCCGTTATTTGTCTAATTTGTATTGCAATTGATATAGATAAAAATTACTTGCAATGCAATTTACTTTTAAGGTTTCAGGAATTCCCGAAATACTATAATTTCGATTAAATCAAAATGAAAAAATTTAGAGTTGGATGCAGCACTTCCTCTATTTTCTCTAGGAACGATGTACGGAAACTTTGTTTCAAAAACTATAAATTCACTGGTGATATTAAAACATTAATATGTATTGAATGTACTTGAAATAATTTATAAAACTTGCAATAAAATGTAGTTGAAAATAACATAATAATACTTAATTAGTGAAAACAAAAACAAATAGTCATCTTAAAATTTGCCAAGCATTTGAGATCGCCTCACTCCTTTTCGTATAATACCATCCCCCTGTTACACTTAGTTCAACTATCGGCTAAGCAAAATTAGTCCTTGGTGAGTATGCTACTCAGATGTAAGAAAACATGAGCAATGCGGCGAAAGTAGATTTTACTGACTTCATCCCCAAATTTGAGAGAATACTAAGCTAACAGCATACGTCCATTAATTGTCTTAGATTATAAATTCCAGCTGCAAAGGATGTACATACCAATAAAACTAACCATGGCTTAAGATTCAGAGGATACTCCAATGTTTGCTAAATCAATAATCTTATTTCTTTTCGTACATCAAATATCATGCACTTTTAGGCACCATGTGTGTACAAATAACTACGAGAAGTTACTTCACAGGCCCTATGGCGCAAAGGATAACGCGCTAGACTATGGATTAGAAGATTCCAGGTTCGAATCCTGGCAGAGTCCTATGATATTTTTATGGAACTGTACTTGAAACTATAGCCCTTTTAATACATGGGTGTAAGTTACCAAAACAACGGCCCTGTGGCGCAATGAATAACGCGTCTGACTACGGATCAGAAGATTCCAGGTTCGAATCCTGACAGGGTCGTATGGCATTTTTATTTAACCGTATTTGTAAGTATAGTCGTCTTAATACATGGGTGTAAGTTAACATAGAAAGGGCCCTGTGGCGCAATGGGTAACGCGTCTGACTACGGATCAGAAGATTCCAGGTTCGAATCCTGGCAGGGTCGTATGAAATTTTTATGGAACTGTATTTGTAACTATAGCCCTTTTAATACATGAGTGTACTTTAATAGAGTAAGGGCCCTGTGGCGCAATGGATAACGTGTCTGACTACGGATTAGAAGATTCCAGGTTCGAATCCTGGCAGGGTCATATGGCATTTTTATTTAACTGTATTTTAAGTATAGTAGTCTTAATACATGGGTGTAAGTTAACATAGAAACGGCCCTGTGGAGCAATGGATAACGCATCTGACTACGGATCAGAAGATTCCAGGTTCGAATCCTGGCAGGGTCGCATGACATTTTTATTTAACTGTATTTGTAACTATAGTCGTTTTAATACATTTGTGTAAGTTAACAAAGTAACGGCCCTGTGGCGCAATGGATGACGCGTCTGACTACGGATTAGAAGATTCCAGGTTCGAATCCTGGCAGGGTCGTATGGCATTTTTATGGAACTGTATTTGTAACTATAGCCCTCTTAATACATGGGTGTAAGTTAACGGAATAACGGCCCTGTGGCGCAATGGATAACGCGTCTGACTACGGATCAGAAGACTCCACGGTCGTGTGACATTTTTATGGAACTGT
>CM060951.1:159228627-159238627 GCA_030765055.1 Mantis religiosa | reverse complement strand
CTATCTATCTATCTATCTATCTATCTATCTATCTATCTATCTATCTATCTATCTATCTATCTATCTATCTATCTATCTATCTATCTATCTATCTATCTATCTATCTATCTATCTATCTATCTATCTATCTATCTATCTATCTATCTATCTATCTATCTATCTATCTATCTATCTATCTATCTATCTATCTATCTATCTATCTATCTATCTATCTATCTATCTATCTATCTATCTATCTATCTATCTATCTATCTATCTATCTATCTATCTATCTATCTATCTATCTATCTATCTATCTATCTATCTATCTATCTATCTATCTATCTATCTATCTATCTATCTATCTATCTATCTATCTATCTATCTATCTATCTATCTATCTATCTATCTATCTATCTATCTATCTATCTATCTATCTATCTATCTATCTATCTATCTATCTATCTATCTATCTATCTATCTATCTATCTATCTATCTATCTATCTATCTATCTATCTATCTATCTATCTATCTATCTATCTATCTATCTATCTATCTATCTATCTATCTATCTATCTATCTATCTATCTATCTATCTATCTATCTATCTATCTATCTATCTATCTATCTATCTATCTATCTATCTATCTATCTATCTATCTATCTATCTATCTATCTATCTATCTATCTATCTATCTATCTATCTATCTATCTATCTATCTATCTATCTATCTATCTATCTATCTATCTATCTATCTATCTATCTATCTATCTATCTATCTATCTATCTATCTATCTATCTATCTATCTATCTATCTATCTATCTATCTATCTATCTATCTATCTATCTATCTATCTATCTATCTATCTATCTATCTATCTATCTATCTATCTATCTATCTATCTATCTATCTATCTATCTATCTATCTATCTATCTATCTATCTATCTATCTATCTATCTATCTATCTATCTATCTATCTATCTATCTATCTATCTATCTATCTATCTATCTATCTATCTATCTATCTATCTATCTATCTATCTATCTATCTATCTATCTATCTATCTATCTATCTATCTATCTATCTATCTATCTATCTATCTATCTATCTATCTATCTATCTATCTATCTATCTATCTATCTATCTATCTATCTATCTATCTATCTATCTATCTATCTATCTATCTATCTATCTATCTATCTATCTATCTATCTATCTATCTATCTATCTATCTATCTATCTATCTATCTATCTATCTATCTATCTATCTATCTATCTATCTATCTATCTATCTATCTATCTATCTATCTATCTATCTATCTATCTATCTATCTATCTATCTATCTATCTATCTATCTATCTATCTATCTATCTATCTATCTATCTATCTATCTATCTATCTATCTATCTATCTATCTATCTATCTATCTATCTATCTATCTATCTATCTATCTATCTATCTATCTATCTATCTATCTATCTATCTATCTATCTATCTATCTATCTATCTATCTATCTATCTATCTATCTATCTATCTATCTATCTATCTATCTATCTATCTATCTATCTATCTATCTATCTATCTATCTATCTATCTATCTATCTATCTATCTATCTATCTATCTATCTATCTATCTATCTATCTATCTATCTATCTATCTATCTATCTATCTATCTATCTATCTATCTATCTATCTATCTATCTATCTATCTATCTATCTATCTATCTATCTATCTATCTATCTATCTATCTATCTATCTATCTATCTATCTATCTATCTATCTATCTATCTATCTATCTATCTATCTATCTATCTATCTATCTATCTATCTATCTATCTATCTATCTATCTATCTATCTATCTATCTATCTATCTATCTATCTATCTATCTATCTATCTATCTATCTATCTATCTATCTATCTATCTATCTATCTATCTATCTATCTATCTATCTATCTATCTATCTATCTATCTATCTATCTATCTATCTATCTATCTATCTATCTATCTATCTATCTATCTATCTATCTATCTATCTATCTATCTATCTATCTATCTATCTATCTATCTATCTATCTATCTATCTATCTATCTATCTATCTATCTATCTATCTATCTATCTATCTATCTATCTATCTATCTATCTATCTATCTATCTATCTATCTATCTATCTATCTATCTATCTATCTATCTATCTATCTATCTATCTATCTATCTATCTATCTATCTATCTATCTATCTATCTATCTATCTATCTATCTATCTATCTATCTATCTATCTATCTATCTATCTATCTATCTATCTATCTATCTATCTATCTATCTATCTATCTATCTATCTATCTATCTATCTATCTATCTATCTATCTATCTATCTATCTATCTATCTATCTATCTATCTATCTATCTATCTATCTATCTATCTATCTATCTATCTATCTATCTATCTATCTATCTATCTATCTATCTATCTATCTATCTATCTATCTATCTATCTATCTATCTATCTATCTATCTATCTATCTATCTATCTATCTATCTATCTATCTATCTATCTATCTATCTATCTATCTATCTATCTATCTATCTATCTATCTATCTATCTATCTATCTATCTATCTATCTATCTATCTATCTATCTATCTATCTATCTATCTATCTATCTATCTATCTATCTATCTATCTATCTATCTATCTATCTATCTATCTATCTATCTATCTATCTATCTATCTATCTATCTATCTATCTATCTATCTATCTATCTATCTATCTATCTATCTATCTATCTATCTATCTATCTATCTATCTATCTATCTATCTATCTATCTATCTATCTATCTATCTATCTATCTATCTATCTATCTATCTATCTATCTATCTATCTATCTATCTATCTATCTATCTATCTATCTATCTATCTATCTATCTATCTATCTATCTATCTATCTATCTATCTATCTATCTATCTATCTATCTATCTATCTATCTATCTATCTATCTATCTATCTATCTATCTATCTATCTATCTATCTATCTATCTATCTATCTATCTATCTATCTATCTATCTATCTATCTATCTATCTATCTATCTATCTATCTATCTATCTATCTATCTATCTATCTATCTATCTATCTATCTATCTATCTATCTATCTATCTATCTATCTATCTATCTATCTATCTATCTATCTATCTATCTATCTATCTATCTATCTATCTATCTATCTATCTATCTATCTATCTATCTATCTATCTATCTATCTATCTATCTATCTATCTATCTATCTATCTATCTATCTATCTATCTATCTATCTATCTATCTATCTATCTATCTATCTATCTATCTATCTATCTATCTATCTATCTATCTATCTATCTATCTATCTATCTATCTATCTATCTATCTATCTATCTATCTATCTATCTATCTATCTATCTATCTATCTATCTATCTATCTATCTATCTATCTATCTATCTATCTATCTATCTATCTATCTATCTATCTATCTATCTATCTATCTATCTATCTATCTATCTATCTATCTATCTATCTATCTATCTATCTATCTATCTATCTATCTATCTATCTATCTATCTATCTATCTATCTATCTATCTATCTATCTATCTATCTATCTATCTATCTATCTATCTATCTATCTATCTATCTATCTATCTATCTATCTATCTATCTATCTATCTATCTATCTATCTATCTATCTATCTATCTATCTATCTATCTATCTATCTATCTATCTATCTATCTATCTATCTATCTATCTATCTATCTATCTATCTATCTATCTATCTATCTATCTATCTATCTATCTATCTATCTATCTATCTATCTATCTATCTATCTATCTATCTATCTATCTATCTATCTATCTATCTATCTATCTATCTATCTATCTATCTATCTATCTATCTATCTATCTATCTATCTATCTATCTATCTATCTATCTATCTATCTATCTATCTATCTATCTATCTATCTATCTATCTATCTATCTATCTATCTATCTATCTATCTATCTATCTATCTATCTATCTATCTATCTATCTATCTATCTATCTATCTATCTATCTATCTATCTATCTATCTATCTATCTATCTATCTATCTATCTATCTATCTATCTATCTATCTATCTATCTATCTATCTATCTATCTATCTATCTATCTATCTATCTATCTATCTATCTATCTATCTATCTATCTATCTATCTATCTATCTATCTATCTATCTATCTATCTATCTATCTATCTATCTATCTATCTATCTATCTATCTATCTATCTATCTATCTATCTATCTATCTATCTATCTATCTATCTATCTATCTATCTATCTATCTATCTATCTATCTATCTATCTATCTATCTATCTATCTATCTATCTATCTATCTATCTATCTATCTATCTATCTATCTATCTATCTATCTATCTATCTATCTATCTATCTATCTATCTATCTATCTATCTATCTATCTATCTATCTATCTATCTATCTATCTATCTATCTATCTATCTATCTATCTATCTATCTATCTATCTATCTATCTATCTATCTATCTATCTATCTATCTATCTATCTATCTATCTATCTATCTATCTATCTATCTATCTATCTATCTATCTATCTATCTATCTATCTATCTATCTATCTATCTATCTATCTATCTATCTATCTATCTATCTATCTATCTATCTATCTATCTATCTATCTATCTATCTATCTATCTATCTATCTATCTATCTATCTATCTATCTATCTATCTATCTATCTATCTATCTATCTATCTATCTATCTATCTATCTATCTATCTATCTATCTATCTATCTATCTATCTATCTATCTATCTATCTATCTATCTATCTATCTATCTATCTATCTATCTATCTATCTATCTATCTATCTATCTATCTATCTATCTATCTATCTATCTATCTATCTATCTATCTATCTATCTATCTATCTATCTATCTATCTATCTATCTATCTATCTATCTATCTATCTATCTATCTATCTATCTATCTATCTATCTATCTATCTATCTATCTATCTATCTATCTATCTATCTATCTATCTATCTATCTATCTATCTATCTATCTATCTATCTATCTATCTATCTATCTATCTATCTATCTATCTATCTATCTATCTATCTATCTATCTATCTATCTATCTATCTATCTATCTATCTATCTATCTATCTATCTATCTATCTATCTATCTATCTATCTATCTATCTATCTATCTATCTATCTATCTATCTATCTATCTATCTATCTATCTATCTATCTATCTATCTATCTATCTATCTATCTATCTATCTATCTATCTATCTATCTATCTATCTATCTATCTATCTATCTATCTATCTATCTATCTATCTATCTATCTATCTATCTATCTATCTATCTATCTATCTATCTATCTATCTATCTATCTATCTATCTATCTATCTATCTATCTATCTATCTATCTATCTATCTATCTATCTATCTATCTATCTATCTATCTATCTATCTATCTATCTATCTATCTATCTATCTATCTATCTATCTATCTATCTATCTATCTATCTATCTATCTATCTATCTATCTATCTATCTATCTATCTATCTATCTATCTATCTATCTATCTATCTATCTATCTATCTATCTATCTATCTATCTATCTATCTATCTATCTATCTATCTATCTATCTATCTATCTATCTATCTATCTATCTATCTATCTATCTATCTATCTATCTATCTATCTATCTATCTATCTATCTATCTATCTATCTATCTATCTATCTATCTATCTATCTATCTATCTATCTATCTATCTATCTATCTATCTATCTATCTATCTATCTATCTATCTATCTATCTATCTATCTATCTATCTATCTATCTATCTATCTATCTATCTATCTATCTATCTATCTATCTATCTATCTATCTATCTATCTATCTATCTATCTATCTATCTATCTATCTATCTATCTATCTATCTATCTATCTATCTATCTATCTATCTATCTATCTATCTATCTATCTATCTATCTATCTATCTATCTATCTATCTATCTATCTATCTATCTATCTATCTATCTATCTATCTATCTATCTATCTATCTATCTATCTATCTATCTATCTATCTATCTATCTATCTATCTATCTATCTATCTATCTATCTATCTATCTATCTATCTATCTATCTATCTATCTATCTATCTATCTATCTATCTATCTATCTATCTATCTATCTATCTATCTATCTATCTATCTATCTATCTATCTATCTATCTATCTATCTATCTATCTATCTATCTATCTATCTATCTATCTATCTATCTATCTATCTATCTATCTATCTATCTATCTATCTATCTATCTATCTATCTATCTATCTATCTATCTATCTATCTATCTATCTATCTATCTATCTATCTATCTATCTATCTATCTATCTATCTATCTATCTATCTATCTATCTATCTATCTATCTATCTATCTATCTATCTATCTATCTATCTATCTATCTATCTATCTATCTATCTATCTATCTATCTATCTATCTATCTATCTATCTATCTATCTATCTATCTATCTATCTATCTATCTATCTATCTATCTATCTATCTATCTATCTATCTATCTATCTATCTATCTATCTATCTATCTATCTATCTATCTATCTATCTATCTATCTATCTATCTATCTATCTATCTATCTATCTATCTATCTATCTATCTATCTATCTATCTATCTATCTATCTATCTATCTATCTATCTATCTATCTATCTATCTATCTATATCTATCTATCTATCTATCTATCTATCTATCTATCTATCTATCTATCTATCTATCTATCTATCTATCTATCTATCTATCTATCTATCTATCTATCTATCTATCTATCTATCTATCTATCTATCTATCTATCTATCTATCTATCTATCTATCTATCTATCTATCTATCTATCTATCTATCTATCTATCTATCTATCTATCTATCTATCTATCTATCTATCTATCTATCTATCTATCTATCTATCTATCTATCTATCTATCTATCTATCTATCTATCTATCTATCTATCTATCTATCTATCTATCTATCTATCTATCTATCTATCTATCTATCTATCTATCTATCTATCTATCTATCTATCTATCTATCTATCTATCTATCTATCTATCTATCTATCTATCTATCTATCTATCTATCTATCTATCTATCTATCTATCTATCTATCTATCTATCTATCTATCTATCTATCTATCTATCTATCTATCTATCTATCTATCTATCTATCTATCTATCTATCTATCTATCTATCTATCTATCTATCTATCTATCTATCTATCTATCTATCTATCTATCTATCTATCTATCTATCTATCTATCTATCTATCTATCTATCTATCTATCTATCTATCTATCTATCTATCTATCTATCTATCTATCTATCTATCTATCTATCTATCTATCTATCTATCTATCTATCTATCTATCTATCTATCTATCTATCTATCTATCTATCTATCTATCTATCTATCTATCTATCTATCTATCTATCTATCTATCTATCTATCTATCTATCTATCTATCTATCTATCTATCTATCTATCTATCTATCTATCTATCTATCTATCTATCTATCTATCTATCTATCTATCTATCTATCTATCTATCTATCTATCTATCTATCTATCTATCTATCTATCTATCTATCTATCTATCTATCTATCTATCTATCTATCTATCTATCTATCTATCTATCTATCTATCTATCTATCTATCTATCTATCTATCTATCTATCTATCTATCTATCTATCTATCTATCTATCTATCTATCTATCTATCTATCTATCTATCTATCTATCTATCTATCTATCTATCTATCTATCTATCTATCTATCTATCTATCTATCTATCTATCTATCTATCTATCTATCTATCTATCTATCTATCTATCTATCTATCTATCTATCTATCTATCTATCTATCTATCTATCTATCTATCTATCTATCTATCTATCTATCTATCTATCTATCTATCTATCTATCTATCTATCTATCTATCTATCTATCTATCTATCTATCTATCTATCTATCTATCTATCTATCTATCTATCTATCTATCTATCTATCTATCTATCTATCTATCTATCTATCTATCTATCTATCTATCTATCTATCTATCTATCTATCTATCTATCTATCTATCTATCTATCTATCTATCTATCTATCTATCTATCTATCTATCTATCTATCTATCTATCTATCTATCTATCTATCTATCTATCTATCTATCTATCTATCTATCTATCTATCTATCTATCTATCTATCTATCTATCTATCTATCTATCTATCTATCTATCTATCTATCTATCTATCTATCTATCTATCTATCTATCTATCTATCTATCTATCTATCTATCTATCTATCTATCTATCTATCTATCTATCTATCTATCTATCTATCTATCTATCTATCTATCTATCTATCTATCTATCTATCTATCTATCTATCTATCTATCTATCTATCTATCTATCTATCTATCTATCTATCTATCTATCTATCTATCTATCTATCTATCTATCTATCTATCTATCTATCTATCTATATCTATCTATCTATCTATCTATCTATCTATCTATCTATCTATCTATCTATCTATCTATCTATCTATCTATCTATCTATCTATCTATCTATCTATCTATCTATCTATCTATCTATCTATCTATCTATCTATCTATCTATCTATCTATCTATCTATCTATCTATCTATCTATCTATCTATCTATCTATCTATCTATCTATCTATCTATCTATCTATCTATCTATCTATCTATCTATCTATCTATCTATCTATCTATCTATCTATCTATCTATCTATCTATCTATCTATCTATCTATCTATCTATCTATCTATCTATCTATCTATCTATCTATCTATCTATCTATCTATCTATCTATCTATCTATCTATCTATCTATCTATCTATCTATCTATCTATCTATCTATCTATCTATCTATCTATCTATCTATCTATCTATCTATCTATCTATCTATCTATCTATCTATCTATCTATCTATCTATCTATCTATCTATCTATCTATCTATCTATCTATTTCTATCTATCTATCTATCTATCTATCTATCTATCTATCTATCTATCTATCTATCTATCTATCTATCTATCTATCTATCTATCTATCTATCTATCTATCTATCTATCTATCTATCTATCTATCTATCTATCTATCTATCTATCTATCTATCTATCTATCTATCTATCTATCTATCTATCTATCTATCTATCTATCTATCTATCTATCTATCTATCTATCTATCTATCTATCTATCTATCTATCTATCTATCTATCTATCTATCTATCTATCTATCTATCTATCTATCTATCTATCTATCTATCTATCTATCTATCTATCTATCTATCTATCTATCTATCTATCTATCTATCTATCTATCTATCTATCTATCTATCTATCTATCTATCTATCTATCTATCTATCTATCTATCTATCTATCTATCTATCTATCTATCTATCTATCTATCTATCTATCTATCTATCTATCTATCTATCTATCTATCTATCTATCTATCTATCTATCTATCTATCTATCTATCTATCTATCTATCTATCTATCTATCTATCTATCTATCTATCTATCTATCTATCTATCTATCTATCTATCTATCTATCTATCTATCTATCTATCTATCTATCTATCTATCTATCTATCTATCTATCTATCTATCTATCTATCTATCTATCTATCTATCTATCTATCTATCTATCTATCTATCTATCTATCTATCTATCTATCTATCTATCTATCTATCTATCTATCTATCTATCTATCTATCTATCTATCTATCTATCTATCTATCTATCTATCTATCTATCTATCTATCTATCTATCTATCTATCTATCTATCTATCTATCTATCTATCTATCTATCT